>JAUZND010055865.1:0-18813 GCA_034780555.1 Coelogynopora nodosa
AAAATCAGCCGTATATAACAATCAAAATGGCTGGAACCCCAAATCAATTTTTATGTACATAGTGTTAAAATATACTTTGGTTATTAAAATCAGCCGTTTATTAAAATCAAATGGGTGGGACCAACCTGATTTATTAAGCGGCTTCTACTGTATTGAAAAATAATTAATTAATATACCATCCTTTTCAAAGCAGATATAAAAAATAAATGCCATTGACATATTAAGCGATTTGAATTATGGCAAGCATTAGTTATCGTTAAAAAAACGCTCGATAAAAATATAAATTAATCATAAAATATGTTGCACTAAGTGTTGTTCGGTATATTTGATTCGATGACGCTTCATTCAAACACTTCAAAATTAAAATTCAATATGCTTTATTTTTCATCAAAAAATTAAATCTGTTTGCACAAATAAACTATTTTTTGTATCAAACAACGCCAGGAAAACCTTTCCTTCAGTTTATTAGACATATAGTAACATCTATCGATAAATGATTTTACATTTTTGTAAAATGTAACAGTTTTTAAATTGGAATTGTTAATGAATGTTGATGCTATCTTACTCAACATTGCATTGACATTTTAAAAACTGTATCATATATTATAGTGAATATAATTAAGTGTTTTCTAAAGTCTTCTTGGTCATTCATAAGTATCAATATTTAACTGATTATATATTATAACCAATTAAGGTAAATGCGAAATGGCCCAAACTATCTAATAAACATGGCGAATATATTTTGTATTACAACATAAAGAGTACCATTTTCATGTAACAATTCAATAGAACTAAAACTTTAATTGCGAATATTTTGAATTAAAACACACAGCAGGAACACTTTATGCAACTAGCCAGTTGGAAAGATCAAGAACCGGCAACATCATTTATTAATATCAAGTAAAATTCCCTATATTAAAACATACATTTTATTTTATGTAATTCAATATCTACATAAATCCATTTAATTACTTTACGTCAGTTTGTTTTTATATTCGTTATAAATACATAAATATATATATATATATATATAAAACTGTAGGGTATAAATAATATATAGCGTTCTTTACTCCCCATATTTTTTAAGATGTTACCATTTATTGAATACTATAGTCCATAATGTGACATTATGATAATTTGATTATGTTAATCAAATATTGTTGAAAGCATTACATTGAATTTACGAATAAAATAACAATTAAACCCCTATTTTTAACACAAAAAATATTAAAATTTATTTAACTTTCTGATAGTAACATTTTACATATGAAATACGTGAAAATAGTGCCTCTTAGTTTAAAATAAGAGCAATCGTAGAAAATTAACGTTTATCACTGTTTGTATTTCGAATTAAACTAAATTATTATATTTTTTGTGAACAGTTAAATATAGGAACTATAGACAAGTATAACAAGTATAATTAGATGTGTCTAAGTACAAAAAAGTTTAGTATTACATTAACGTCTATCATACATTAAGTGTTAATAGAAAGTAAACATTTAAGTATGTAAGCTGTGTCTTGTAATACACAGTAAATGCACAATATGTATATTAGACACATTAGTCAATAGGCATGAATACATATACATAAACAATTTATAATTTGAAATAAGAAATGTGTTTGTGCCAAATTAATTCAGCGATAATTATAACAAAAATAAGTAATACACTATTTACATAATTGATTTGTATAATGTAGCTTTATTATGAATAATTACTTATATGTGAATAAATTATAACTATACAATGCAATGTTTAAAATGTTAATAACATATACGTGAAAGCACAAATTGATAAAACGGTCAGCTATTTATTTCACAGCAGCAAGAATCACGCAACTATACGACTATAGCAGTTAGATACCGTCATCACAATATTTTCATTCTTAAGATTTTCCATTCAGTGCAGATGCTCCTGAAGGCACCATTAATCGTTGTATATATATTATATCAGAAATGTAGATAGGGGGACAACTGAGTCTCCCCAACTCTAACACCCAATTTCGTATAAATAGACGTAAAACTTGTGGCTACAGTTCTATATATATATATATATGTATTCGTAAATATCGATAATTATTGTGTAATATATTTTATAGCAGTTACAAGCAAAAGCATATTAAAAAAATTAATAATATGGAAGTTACATTTTAAAAAAAACTCACAAACTTGACAAAATATGAATTTATATGTGTATATACATTAGCAGGGCAAATCGTTCAAAAATTAGTAACATATCCGAAAGATTTGTATATATAGAATATTATTGTATATATATACATAACAGAATATTATATTCTGATACAGTCTTTATTGTTTTCATTGTATAATACTGCCCTTTTGTTTTTATTAAAAAAGCGGTTTTTATTTAAACACAACTCTGCTACATTATCACCGCTGTCTTCAACATGGAAACATAGAAACATTTCAAAGAAGTAGTCTCATGATATTAAATTTACTTTCATATGTTTCATTTCATAATGCCAGAAAAAATGATGTGCATTTATTATCGTAATAGTTTAAAAAATGCAATATTTTAATTAAAACTAGTATAGAATATTAGTGTCCTATGTATTATCGTTTCTATTATGTAGGTATAAAATAAAAATGTCTTGTAATAGACGATATTCTATAATAAACTGTCTATATATTATAGTAGTGTCTTACAACGAGTCAATTATAACAATCAGGCTTCAGTAAGGAGCGGAGAGCTTTGCATTTCTTTAGATATATCGTCGTCAAGTTGATTATGTTTGACCTTGAATGATGATACCTTCGAATCATTTTCTGTCATTTTTTTTCTTCTCATAAAAACCAAAAGAAGTACAAGAATGCAACTACTGAGTAAGGTGCACCACAATGTAAAAATGATCAGGATTGGCAGAGCCACAAAATAAACATATTTTCTGTCAATGTTATTGTCACTGTCGACAGATGGAAATATTTTCAAATACTTCGCTGGGCTTTGGGAAGCAATGTCTACCTGGCGAATGGCCTGTCTTCGTACCATTTCAGCTGTTGTATACATCGGGACTTCTTTTACTTGAGCCATACTACGAATTCCGCCGTTTAAAGGAAGCGCCAAAACATCTATTGACAACTCTTCATTGGGCATTGGGTCTCTCATTGGTGCGTCCGCTTGTGGCTGCTGCGTTTCCAGGCAACCAAACGCATTGGAGTCCGTTACAATGGGACAGGCGCTAGCGATTACACTGTTGATGATTTCACCTTCTTGAACCGGGCTGGGTAAAACGACGAGAACTTTCATATTTGAGGAGCAAATGTGGCATTTTACTCGAATATTAAAAGTAATCATGTGATTTCGTGGAACAGGTTGCAATAAAAGATAGGGTGGCAGCTCTTTGGTATGATAGTTATCAAAAGTGATTGTCTCTAAGCGTGGTAGTGGCTGAAAAACAGTATAATCCATTTTTATGATAGATTTAATCGTTATCTCGAGTAAATTATCGAATCCAAAAAACAAATCATTTGTGAGATGAAAAATATTAAGGTTAAGGTAGATATAGGTTATATTAGGATGGAAGTATTGAAGAGCTCCTGCTTCGAATTGTCTGATTACTTCCCCTGAGCCAAGCTCAAGATCTAAAATAACTGATTCATCAGAGGTTTTTATTTCATTCAATGAGCAGTGCAGTTCAACATTATTTATTTCACGACGGGAAATCGCATTGGAATAACCTAATGGTTGACAGAATACATTTTCTGTCTTTTTATTAAGAAAGCACATTACAGGACAAGAGTTTGGGTTCGCCGAAGTAATTGACTTTGATCTAACGGTGTCACATATAAAGCAAATGAATAAAAGTTTTAATAACAAGGATATACATGCTCGTCTCAGTGGGTTTACTGTTGATTCCAAAAAATAATTCATTTCGGTTAATAGTAATTTTTAATAAAATGTTACTAGATGTGCTGCAACGTATAGATTAATTTCTGTGAGAGAAATGCATAAAATATTCTCTAAATGTGGCTATTGATGAGTGAATTATCATATAGTTTTTTGAATAGTTTGATTGGTTTATTTATCAACGAATCATAATTATTGTAAGAAATGGTAGTCATTTAAATGTTATGTATAATAATATAATAATAACATATTAAACTATTCGGGTCAATAGCAAACCTGACCAGCAGTATTTTTCAATGGGGAGGGGGGCCCGGGGTAATTTCAATTTGAACCTCCCTTCTCCCCTCTCTATTCACTTGAATGTTAACCCCCTACCTTCTTTTACTCCTTTAACCCTTTTCTCCCTCACCTCCTCCTTTTTTTCTTCTTTTTCCTCTCCGTCCCCCTCGCCCCAATTTTTTAAATATTTTTCCTAAACCCTCCGCTGTGAATAATTGACTCCTTGAGCCGGTTTAGTCAATACAGACAATTCATTATGTGCTTACCTACTCTTTTTGTCTTTTTGTTTGATTTATAATAAGTATTTTCTGAAATCATTCACTTAAAGATTATTGAAAATAATAATTTATATTAATAAATTTGAGATAATCTACATATATTTCATATTTATTCGGTCTAGTATACTAAGTATAAGTAATGTAGCGTACGCTATATAATTATGTACGATAATGAAAATAGCATACTTGTTATTTTGTATAAATATAAAAAATTTAAATTAAATAAAAATGGTGATATATATATATATATTTCTATTAAAATTCTATTTTTATTAAAATATATTTTATTTGTTTAAATGCTGTTTAGAAATTTAATTTGGTTTGCTTAAATGTTGTTTTAGAAACTTAATTTTGTTTTTTTAATTAAAACTGATGCAGCTTACTGTATATTTATGGTTGAAAAACTGCCCCCAAGAATAAATTATTTATTTAATCAAAATACACATTGTTATTTAAGTAATAACTGCAAATAATTTGATCATTTAGAAAAAGCATTATATATATGATTTGAACCAGTGACAAAACCTGTGTATTAAATATTTGAAATTGTCAACTTAATATCTATAATAGTATCAAATTAATTTGAAATTTTACATATCATATAAAAAAATTATTATTATTTTAAGTTTAAGAGTAATTTATCAAAAGTATTATAATATATCAAAAAATCAATAGTAATACACATCTGCATTCTGCATATTTTCGGAATGATCATTTTATCAGAAGTCCTACACAATCCTAAAAATCTAAATATTTAAATGCGGTCTGAATTAGTGAAAATAATACGGTTTAACTAAAATAATATGTTCTGGTTTACGGATAGTTTTGAAATATTCAAATACGTAGTAGATTGTTGTTATTTGTAAACAAATTAAATTGTTTGGTAGAATAACGTTCCTTTTTTGGATTTTCAAATATTGGCGTTTTGACATAATTAAAATTAAAAAAATTAAATGACAAATTTCAAAATTTCGTCAGTAATTTCGCGATGTAATTAAGAAACATATAAAATTTTCCACAAGTTAAACGTTTATGTATTTATTTCTTCATATATTGTTTTAATTGGTTTTTATTTTACATATTACATATTTACAAGATTTATGATGTTAGTGTACAAGGTACGAGTGCTCAATTGCTAAGTAGGACATATTTTATCTTAGTGGGGCGCTGTGGGGTTACAAACTCTAGCTCTCCCTCCAAAGTTCATGGAGTATTAAATTATAAAAAGGCCCGTGGATGGCTTGAACATATTACGGCATATGTCAGTCACAATTTACGACAGTAATATTACGACAGTAATAATATGTCATTATGTTGTAATATGTGGTATATATGGTCTATGTCATAATATAAGTCATTATATATGGTATATGTCACAATATAAATCATTATATATGGTCTATGTCACAATATAAGTAATTATATATGGTCTATGTCACAATATAAGTCATTATATATGGTCTATGTCACAATATAAGTCATTATATATTATGGTCTATGTCACAATATAAGTCATTATATATGATCTATGTCACAATATAAGTAATTAAATATTTTAATTGCTTAGTTAGTATTTAACAGTATTTTTAATACTTATCTACTATTATTCAGTGGTTATTCTTACACATTAAATGCACGGATCTAAAAAAGTCATGTTATAGTATTAGGTTTTGACATAGTTTTCAGTGACAAAACTCGAGTAGTTTGTATTGAAATAGTCGTCGAAGCACCATTATTTGACTGCATTAAATTTACTTCTCTTCTCCATTTACATTTGAGAAGCCACCCCAATTTATGCTTAAATTGACGATTGACAAAGGCGTAAATAAAAGGATTGCAGCAGGCCGACAAATAACCAAATAAACGAAGAAACTGCATCAACATTGGCAATATTTCTTTATTAAACCGCTTCATCCAGTATTCATCCACTTCCAGATGAGAATCGTCAGTGAAATTTAATTGGGATCCCTTTAATATGGAATCACGAGATCGAATGTCGATTGAAAAGTATTGTGCTGTAAAAACAGGAAACCAAGCAAAAAAGAAGATTAAACTAGCAAACATCATCATTCGAGTTGCCTGGCGATTTTGACGATTTCGAACGGCAACAAAAAGTAGATCAGAAGATGAGAAATCGCTTATGGGTCTTCGAACCCACAGTTTATGTGCTACTGAAGTGTAGGTACAGATAATCAAAAATAACGGCAACAAAAATAAGGTAATGTAGATGTATGATGCGTATATCGTTTCAGATATGTCTGAAGAGAAAACTTCCTGACATTTATTGATAACCTGAATAGTTAAATAAGAATAATAATTAACATAATTAAAAATATCGTATATCAGAGAAAATGTATTCTTTTATAAATGGTACAATATAATTTATTAATTACACATTTTACGATTTTACTAATTAAATATTTACAAATGAAACTGTTAGAAAATTAATTATTATTTATTATTAGTTATTTACTACTTTTTAGTAATAACACATTAATTTATTATTTATTAATCAAGGGCTATTAGAAGTTGGAAATTATTAATTAATAAATTATTGTACTATATGTTTCTATAATTTCACATCACCTAACATTTTTATAAATATAATTTAATTTATTTTACGTTTATTCATAGATTTTAATTTTTTGAATTTTGAAAAAAAATATTTACCCGAAATTTCACTGCGCAAATATCTTCGTCGGTGTCATTATTTTCATTGTAAATTTCTGTGTTATTGTCAATATTATAAATATCAAAGTAGATATCAGAAATATAAAGCTGTGGTATGGCTAAAATCAAAGCCATAATCCAAATGACACCCATATTGATACTTGTTCGTTCAAATGTTTGATTTCGACGGTACTTCATTGGGTAATATACTGCAATTAACCTGTAAAATAAATTTTTAGATAAAACATTATGGTGAAGTTAACATTCTTACGTTAACATTTTGACGTTATCAAAATATAATCTTTTTTGTTTTGTTTTTTATTTAGAAATTACTAATCAGGAATTATTATAATTAATGCAAGGACAATGATTTTACAATTTTGATAAAATTAATTATACAGTAAAGGTTTAAGCTTAATCGGTCATATATTTTAAGAGTTATAAAAGAGAATGGTATATTTTGAAAAGCCATAGAGGTTTTGATAGTACAAACACTCTGAACAAACTTAGAAGAGCTGTAGAAAAACACAGCCGTCTGCCAGGGAGCAGTAATAAGGAACAGTACTGGGATTCGAACATGCTACCTTCACACTCAATTACCAGCGCCTTGCACATCGGCTATCTCAACCCAATTTTTCAGATGATGAATAAGGTGTACAATGATGATTCCAGGTGTTACAGAAGTGGATTTCATTTTAAAGCAGTTTATGAATATAGAAATATTATGTATTGCTATATGGATGCTCATTTTTTATTAATTTAAAACATTTCGTTTTTGAAATTGTCTCAAAAAAAATTTTCCTGACAAGCCAGACAGTTCCATAATATTTACAATTTGATTAAAAATATTTATATGGTGCAGAGACTCGCGATTCGGACGTATTTCTGACGCCCTGAAGCATCCAAATGAAATATAACAAATGTAATGCATCACATCATCTTGTAATGGCCGCATTAGTATTTAGGCCAAATATAAAGTCTGTAGCTTAGCAGAAGTGTAATATAATATTTGCTATTAATGTGCTTCAAAAAGTTCATTTAATGTTTTGAAAATAATTTGTTTTATTGTATCTTGAGATACTAATGTGTAATGCGAATCCCACAAAATATGAAAATTGAAACATATTGGTTTATGTATGTTTTTATTTTTAACATTAGTGAAAACAATTTATTTACTAGGAAAACACATGATAATTTTATACTTAATGTAATACTAATATTAATCATAAAATGAGATCATGTAATGATTCTGCGGATGTTACAAGGAATATAATTATAGAAGATGGTTCCCCATTAGCAGCATTGTAAATAATTAATTATGTAAAATTAATAGCCAGTAAACTGCAACTATAAATGTTTATAATTTATCAAATGTTCAGTGTTCAAGATAAAGAAATATTTATAAATAAATTAATGAATTACAATACATAATTAAATAATTATTCAAATAAGCAATTTAAATATGTATTGTAGTTCATTTATTTATAAATATTATTTTATCTTGTTAATAGTGTTGAACACTGAACATTTGATAAATTATAAACATTTATAATTTTAGTTTACTGGATTTAGTTCTACATAATTAATAAAATTATAATTACGATTCATTTATTTTTATCTTACATTTAAATTCGTCATTGCAGTCATCAATGTTAAATAAATGTTTTAATTATTATTGTAAAATTAAATCTTATATGACTGACAGATGTAACAATTTTATAATCTGAATAAATGTAAAGAAAAAATGTATATACATTTCCTAATTATTTTTATATATATTTCTATGTATATATATACACATATATATATATATACTACTCTAACCTAAAATATAATTGCGATTAAGTTTATTACAGGTTAATGAATAAATAATATATTTTAAGTAATACTTGTAAAATATAAAATATTAGTTTTAAATGTATATAAATATTTTAAAAAATATATATAAAACGAAGAATATTTTTCATGTTATTATGTGCACAATTATTAATTAATATTTAATATCATAAATTGCATTCATCCATTTATGTATATATTGACAATGGATTTTTTAAAAATATCTCATCTTAAAAAAAGAAATAGCAGCTGACCTGTCAATTGATATATGTTCCAGTGTTAAAATATGTGCTACCAAAATCACTAACGGAACGTAATGCATGGCACAACAGGCATCATAGCCAAAAAACCAATTATGAGAAATTCGATAATTGATCATCTGAGCCGGCATACTTATGGCGGCCATGAGTACATCATTGATCGCTAGTGTAAGCAGTTGAGCGTCCATACTTTTCAATTCACGCTTTGGGTTTAAAACAATCAAAATGACGCATATATTACCGATGAGAGACACTGACATTAGTAGGACATAAACGAAAAGCAGGAATGCAATATAGGGGTACATTTTTCATGGGAATTGCTTAGAGTATGATCATCGCTTCGTAAGGTGTCCTGTTTTATTACTTGAAAAAGTTTATCAATAATAATTATATAAATTGTATAACATGACAATATCTGAGTGTTGCACAAATAGACTTAATTAATTCTTTATATTTAAAAGATAACGCCCACTATTTACACAAACCAAAGTCAATGAAGGTTTATTTTATTAAAAAAGTCGAAAACTATAAATCATCTAATACACTGAATTGTTTAACCACAACTTATATTTTAGAGGGTTGGGGTCGGTACAGCAAGGATCTCTCCATCCAGGGACCATGCATGATCTAAATCTATAGATATCATTTATTTTCGAGATTTTCCTGTTAGCTGTGTTTTCAATTGCTGTTTATGGTGTATTATTTGTAGGTTAGGCATAATTTTATTGCAAAAATAAGATATTAATTTCTACATATTATCTAGTTGCAGATCAGTAACGTAAATAATAACTACTATAGATAATAAAGTAACAACTCACTAACGTTTAATATGACTAAATTCAATTATACACTCAATGATTATTCTTAGTTAAATAATTTACCGAAAATATAACAAATAACTTTTTTATTTTTAAAAAAATTTTTACGCGAATTGGTATGCGTTTAAAAAACAATATAAATTAAAATAGAATAGAATCAAAATTCAAGTAGAATCAATTGCAGGTGAAATAAATCAAATTTAAATTATTTGATTTATATTTGTACACATATATTTAAACCAAAAAAGTTTTATATCAATTACATGCTGAATAATTGGAATTGGCAAATATTATAAAAATATAACATACATTATTATATAATTAATAAAATCAAGTGTGTCGGAACAGGAATCTAGCCCACAAATGTTATCGACAGGATGACTTGAATGTATACACTGAATTTCAACAAACTCATTAAAAATGTTTTAAAATGTAAAATTGTGTGAAAGAGCACTAAATTATATAATTTAAGGTTCGAAATATCTTAAACCGTCATTACAATTTTTTTTGTTATCATAGATTCCCAATTTTATAGTTGCCTTCTGTTTTTAAAATAGGCCAGATCCAGACCCAGGCCTGACCCCTAACCCAAATAATTCTATTGTTTTGACGTGTGTAAATATATAATAATAATTATATTATATTAAAATATTGTATATTTGAGGCATAGTTATAATATCCATGTTATTTCAGTTATTTGTAATATTATAACATTTTAATACCCTAATTTTAGTTTTAAAAAAATATTCGAGGTACATATTTATGGTTGAAATTATCTAGCTCAATATCTGCACCGTTTTGGCGGTAGCAGTGTTTGAAACATCTCATTCTGACAGAAGATAGTTAGTATAATTTGATTTTCTGTGAATGTTTCTTTCAAAAAAAATATTATATCCTTCCTTTTTATTGTCGATATATAGCATCACCAATTTTGGTATTAAAGTCCTCCAGAACTAGACGCCTTGGAGATAGAGCATTCTCCATAGCAGCTCCACATCTTTGGAACTCCCTTCTGGTATCACTGAGATCAATAAATGACTTTGATGTTTTCAAACATCAACTTAAGACTCATTTGTTCAGTTTATGATCCTATTTCTTACATTGTTTGTTTGTTTCACTTCGATTATGCAGTTCGTTTACACGACTTTTGATAATTGTACAATGCATTTTGTTTTTTAATTGTATGTAATAGCGCCGCTGACATTGCTGTGGCAATATGAGGAGCTCTACAAATATATACTTATTATTATTATTATTATATATAGTGGAAAATTGTGGCTGTAATCATGATTGCATGGACAATTAAGAAAACTTGTAATTATTGAAATTACCAAAAATAATCGAAAAATGTTTCTTATAATACAGAGGTAAATAAGTTACAGTTGTATAATTGTTAATTTTGTTATAACGATACTTTATATGAACTTTACAATATGCTATTCATTTTATGAATTAGTCTCAGACTTTTGACCACAAAAAAACATGTTTTTATTTCCATTTCCATTTCTATTCAACTTTATTTTTCTGTCACTCTTTAACAGTTCAAATAAAAAAAATTATCAGTATATATTTTTAATCATCAATAGCCTATAATACGTGCAATTTAAATCAATACATTCAAATATAACGAAATGTGAATAAATTATTTAAAAAAAATTCAATTAAAAATAGCAAATAAACAATGCAATATAATATTATAAACAATTTATTTATTATTATTATTTAAAATAAATACCGCTTGTTACTATTAGTAATACAAAGGTAACAAATATTAGTAACAAATGAAATATTACGGAAAGTTAAACAATTTATCTCATTTCGACGTATAAAAAAATTTAGTTTTAGATAAAATAATTGATCTAAATATAATTTTAAATAAAAACAAAAAAGAAAATAGTTTTTATGTTTTGATTTATTTTTCTTTAAAAATGATAACATTCATTTCTATTGATTTCTGTTTGTAATAAATATTAATTATGATAAGTTTACGCTTTTTAAGAAATACAATCAATTTGAAATATATAACTATACACAAAACATTATTTTTCATAATGCTTTTTCATCGAGTTATATTACTGTGCCGGTCACCTTATTTTACTTATATAAGTTGCCATTGTATATTAAAAAATAATATAGTGCTTCAATTGATATTTTTATTTAATTAACGCATTATATTATATATTTTTGTTTAAATTTTATATATATATGTATATATGGGTCATATGAGTTTTTAAAAAATATACAGTAATAATTATATAAGTCTAATATATATATTATATAGTGAGAATCTATAAATATGACACTTGAATTAATTATTTTACTAAATTCACACAATATTAAAAAAATAAAATATTATAAACTGTAAGTTCTTAAAATATAGTTTCTAAGTTCCCACATTTATTAATTATATAAGTCAAATATAGCGGTCACAATCTAAAAATAAATGTATATATTTTCACGTTTTCAAATATTGAATTTAAAAATAATTAATAATTAAGTTTAGTATTAAATAATACTGCTCATTTGACGTATATAAAAGCCTACTATAAATATATGTATACTAATTAGAATTCAATCTCGAATGAACCTTGAATATAAAAAGAATGTAAAGCTATAGGAGCGCATAACACAGAAGATAACACGTTAAGCCCAACCGCCAAACTAAGAAATCAATTTTATTTCATATTTAATAAAAAAGATACCCCTTTGGCCTCTGATAAAAATATGCGTGACAGATTCTACAAGGTTGAACGAAAAGATCATGTCTAGTTTTGTGTCGTTTATATTTCGATCAAAACCACCCTCTTTAAGATACTGCGAAACAGCTAATCCCCTGACAACGTCACCAGCGCAAAGAATGCTTGGAAATTAGCTATATAATGGAAGAAACCACAGCATTATAAAATGTAAACAATTCCATCTCAGTCATGTACGAGTCAGCAAAGCATCTAATTAAAAGAACCTTACTGCGGAGAAATATCGGTTCGAAAGGTATATTAAGAGAGGGCTATTTGCGTTTGCGTTTTACTATCCTAAAATGTAGATATATTTAAATATGAACATGGAGATAGTTAAATTTCTAAATTGTTACAGATAAATTTTATATCATTGATTTTCCTCATCTAAACTTATTATACAATTAACTCAAAATATGTAGAAATAAGACTTATTTCATATTAAAAGCCACAAGATAAAATAATATTAATAGGGCCTATATATATATATATATATATATATAGGCCCTATTAATATTATTTTTTAAGTAAATTGTCTCGTTAAGTATATACTATACATTACGCTACATTTAAACATTAATTGTCCTTCTGATGTTTTTATTACTCCTGCCAAACTGAAGACATAGCCATAGTTATTCTAACTGATGGTATAATGAGCATCATATACATAATGTAGTCTTTTACAATTGGTATTCAACTGAGTGAATAGTGTGAATTAATTAATTGTCTTTAACCAAGTCATCCGTTAAACAATAAAAAGCCGTTATGATGTTATAACAACCGTCTGTAGTATTATTTGCAATGCTCTTTATACCTATTTAGTTAAGTATACGATGGTCCAAATTGATTTTCTATACTGATCACTGTATTGTATTAATATGTATACGTTAAGTATGTTTATCCAATCAACAGTGCAAATCAAAACAGCTTGCGTATACAACATCAGTAAACAAGTGTTCTGCGTAGTATTGTGACTTGCTTTCTCTCCGTCGTTATTAATATATGAAAGGTGTACTCCGGATGACTTCGGCCATTTTCTAAACTAAACAGAAACATCATTTCCGTGGTCGGGAAATTTGTTCAAATGATGATTGATCATTCTCATCTACTCACATTTCCGTGACCATCGGTGCGTAATCTTTCCAAAGCTTGTCTCTGGTTTAAGACACAAACAACTACACTATTCACGTACATATAAACTATAACTATAAAATGCCTCGTATTAAGCAGCTCCTCGACGAAAACTTAAACCCTCTCTCCCCACTTAAAAGTTATTTGCGCCAATGTCGAACTGCTAAGCAGAACGGCAACTTTCGTATGTTAGGCGAGAGTCGTCTACTCAGCATGCCAAATGTTGTTGGATTTGATACGCGACGAATTGGGCCTAACGTCGGGGGAGAATCGGGTCCAAAGCGAAAAATTGATGGCTTCTTTCCGCCGGTGAAGCGACTTCCTAAATCGCAGACCGTTTCTAAAAGTAACAATGGAACCATTTCTTCTATTCCGAATGGCGGAAAATTTGAGGTATGTTTGTCATGTGAATTTTGTTTTTTTAAGAAATTAATATTTTACAAATAAAAACAATTGTCATAAAATGATCACGAGTACTAGGGTTTTCATTTAATTAATATGAAAGGTAATTATTAGATGCTTATCTATATTTATCAAATGAATATATTTTGTAATCTATGATAATCACTTAAAAATATAATTTATATTGTATATTGTAATATATAAAGTATAATATAAAACATATACTATTAGAATCACTGAACATTTTACCTGATGATAACAATACTGTGAATATGTTCTAAATTAATGCAATAATTATTGTTTTGAAAATTACATTGTCGTTCATTTTATCTCACGATAGAATTTAGGTTTTGTTTATCAAAATGTTTTCTATTTTGAATAATTAGTGACGAAATCAATAATAATTGTAATAACTGTATGTTTGTGACCATTCTGGAGTCGAATAATGTGAAAATTGGTCTACATCTAAAAGACCACAACAATATCATCATTATAATATTAAAGCCCACTAAATTTGTTTCGGATTTATTAGTTTTATTTATATTAACTTTTAATTTGGTTTTATTTGTTTTAACAGTTAATTAAGCTTTAAAATGCTTTATTAACTTTAATGATTGAATGTACTGAAATAGTAATAATAATAATAATGATTTAACTGAACGATATACATAATCGTGTTCACTGCGTATAAGTTTGATCGAAATTTATATATTTTAATTTTTTTTGTTATGTCATCCATCACAGTAACATATTTCATTTAAAAAATATACATTTTAATTAATTATTCTATTATAAATTTGTTTATAACTAAAAAGAGTGTAATCTGTCCTAAATAGTGTGCAGTATTGTCTTGTTTATTGTCGTTTAATGAATATAAATGATAATCATTCTAATTAAATAAAATAGTTTTATAAATATGGAATTTGCTAAAAAATTATTATAATTTATGTAAAACAAAATTATTATTATCACTAGGTACTCTAAAATAATATGTATGTGCTTGTTTAATGATTTATATGTGTTGCTATATTTTTGTTATACCATGTTGTATTTTGATGTAAATTTATTTTTTAATCAAACAATACTTTAACTTATGTTGCCTGTATGTTACATATAACAACATCTTCTAAATATTTGTATAATTGATTTTGCGAAATTATTCTATAGTTTTATTTTTTAAGTCGGATAAATGTGAAAATTAATCATACTAAATTAGTTCACATGTACTTCATAACATGATTGCTTTTCCATTTGTTTTATTGAATTATCGATAACAAAAAAATTATAACATATGTAAGATTTTGAGTATATATTTAGTATGAACAAAAGTATTTCATTTGCATTAAAAAATAAAATACAATAGTCAAATATAGATTTTACACCAATTATTATTTTATAATAATACTAATAGTACGTTTTTTATACAATATCTCAAATAATACTTTTAATAATTTTGAATTCGTAAGACGTTAACCATATTTCTAAACAAAACAAACATAGTATTTTTGACTTCAAACAACAATAACTAAATAATTGTATAATAAAACATAATAATATTTAGCGAAATGAATAAGTAGTCAATTACTACAGTAGGTATATACATCGTTAAGAAATAAAGTTACCATTTTCTCCCAAATAATATGTCATATATAATAATGGTTTATATCCCTCAAATTCACTATATAGTGTAAAAGTAATGCAAGCATTGCGTGATAAGAAACGTTTTGGTTTTATTGTAACATCAGATAAAATAAAATTCATTGTAACCTGACATACTATGGATATAAAACATTAAGGCACGTAATTGTCTAATTCTTCACTGATAAAACACACTTGAGATTAAATATTCTCATTGTTCAAACATAATTAATAAAAGCCAAAACAGATATTTATTGTTTTATTACCATGATACGAATGGGGATAGTTTTCTGTTTAATATCCACAATTGACTATACTTGTTTCTTTCTCAAAAATAGTTGAAATATATTATTTAGAAGTTAATTAGTTTGTTCAGAATAACAAAAACACGCAAGTGTTTTTAAAAGCAGTATAATTAATTGACTTTTGATCTGTAATTTAAACAATATACAAACAAATAATTGTTTCGATATTTATAAACCGCAAACAAATTACTTATCACATTTTGTTTAAATTAAAATATATATCTAAATGAATAACCTCTTACTTTTATTTAGATAATAAAATAAAATAATATCAACAAGAAATGGCAATATATATATATATATATACATATACATATACATATACATATACATATATGTTGCCTACCCAGAAAAACACTTTATACTTTTAAAATATTTGTGATATTTTTTAACGATTTCTTATAATATTTATTGCATTCTATTCCAAAATCAGGGCAATCTAGAACTCTCCCCTAATGCTGATCAAACGGCTCGATACTACGAGGCACCCAACGACCCCCCCAATTGGACGGCAACTCGGCGACCCTTCCCCACATTTGTCTGCAGAAAGTATACCGGTGAAGAGGAGCCTCCAACCTACTCGAACCTGATTGAGCAGGTGACAATAACGAGATCAGCGACTGGTGGCCAGATCAGCTCTCTGCCACGCCCCAACGCCTTCCATGTTCATACTACACCGTTCTTCGTCAAGAGACACAAGATCAAGAGTGAGCAGACCACCTTGTCGAAGATAATGACAGGGGACGAGAGAAACACGACAGCTGCGGCCAGTTACAGGGCTCTCCGCAAATCAGCAACTACACTGGGACCACACCTTCCCGTTGAGACTGATTTGTTTACTGAACATTCACTACCTGTGCAGTCTACATTCACTGTGTGATAAATTGATTTTATTTTATACTAATACAGTGATTTTTTATAAGTAGCCGGTTAGATTTAAACTTTTTTTTTCTATTTTGGTTAAAAATTATTGTATAGTGAAATTCGCAATAATCTAATTTCGAGTGCTCTCTTATCTGGTAAACTATATATGCAACTTGTTACTAAAATATACTGTAATCATTGTAATTTGTATAAACTTCTATAAAGTATGGATGTCAGACAGATCATTATTAATATAATGTTATGTGTATGTAAAAATAATTTTAAATACAGTTGAAATATATTCTTACTTCTCAAAACTGAATATTTTATAATATTGTTCTGTAGCGTATTTTTGACAAGATTTTTCTTTATTGGACCTTAATTTATCTTAAATTTAGAGAATGAGTTTTAAATCTGTTTTTCTCTTACTTTTCAACAGATACATTTCTAAATAAAAAACTTGTAATGCTATTTTTAATATAATTAACAAGTCTTGAGAGTATTTCAGTATATTTTAACATTATTTGACATTTACACACAATTATATGAAATAAACGATGAGTAGTCAGTCAATATCTAATATTAAATTAGATCAACAGGTTAATGTTTTAATTTATAAAATTTAACATTGAGACTCAATGGTATAGGCTATAATGATTTCTGCTTATTCGTTTAATAAAAATGTGTATGTATATTAATATAGTGTATATCCATCGCTTCGTTGACGAAATTATTCATCTTAGAATTCTAAGTTTTCGGGTTTATTAACATCTTTGCTATACTTCAATACTCAAAACAGTTTATGAAATAATTTAGAAATAATTTATTTAAATTCTTCATATGTTTCGTTTATTTTACTATGTCCATATATATATACTAGATTATATACCAAGTTTTCAAATAACAACATAAAAACGCAATCAATAAAAATAAACATAATAAAAATTTATTTTTTGTATAGTTTTTGTGATAAATATAATATGTTTTAGATAATTATGGAGTCGTAAATATCACTCATTTTTCTAATAGAAATGCTTGCATGCTTTCATGAAATGTTAATATACTGCTGCTAGTTAAAATGATATCAACATTGTTCCTTAAACTGCTATCGATCTTAGATTACAAAAAATACAGGGATGCTATTTGAAATTGTATTAATGTTTCTCTTCAAAATGCTAATTCTATCCTTTTATTGTATGAATAATATAAAACTAACAAATATTTTTCAATGCGTAGAAAACCAAATATTTAAATCGAATATTTAAATGAGAGTGTAGTGGAAAAATTTGTATATCGATATGATATATGCTTATATACATACATATACATATAAAATAATGATAAATTAGGTATATATTTATATATATATAACGATTAAAAACTTACTATTTAAGATCTATTATATGTAAACATATGCGTGTTCCGTACACCCATCATTTCAATTTTTTTATTTATCACAAAAACGTTAAAAATTTTTTTTCATTATGTATTATTTTTATTGATTGTGTTTTTATATTGTTATTTGACAACTTTTACGTGTACACAAAAAGTTGTTCTGAATGTTTTGGGATTATAGGCTATACAACTATAAATATAATAAAAAGTTATTATATTGTACAACATAATAACACGTATTATAATAATATTATTACAATTAGTTGATCGAAGACGCGTAGTTAAATCAAAACTTAGTATGTCACCACACCTGAAGCCTACATACAACCATTTGA
>JAUZND010055876.1:0-18813 GCA_034780555.1 Coelogynopora nodosa
CTGAAAAAATCGATATCAATGCCATCTTCTTTATTGTTTTTAGCAAAACGTTCTGGTAAGTTGCTTACTTCATATATGTTTATACTTTTTCGCAAACGTAACGCATCTAATTGGGATTAGCATAAATTAATGTAATTATAGTTATTAAAATAATTAGATACACACATACTGAATGGTATAGTATATAATTTGAATCTATTAACTTTATATTTAACTCTAAATTCACTCAAAGGCCTCAAAATCATAGTTCACACACATAACGCAAAAATGTAACGCGACTATCTAAATATTATTACAATGTGTATCTTATAATATAAATGTAATTTTATGAGAATCTATGTCTCACATACAGTATAGATATTTGTTTGTTTAGGAATTATCCATGGAAATATAAAATGTTATTTATTTATGGCTACTAGGACACAATTAAATATGTGTAACGCTGACATTGTGATGTGAGCTACTTATAATATATAATAACTATTACATTCCAGAGCCTCCCTGAGTCTGAGGCCTATCCTCCCAGTGGAATCCCTCCCCCGGGACCTCCTGTCATCATCGACACGGAGACGTTCCTGAAGGCGAAAGGACTCAGGATTGTAAAGCTGAAGAGGGGGAACGACAATGTGTACTCGGCCATAGCATATGTAGCATGCGGCTTTAAGACCAAAGCCAGGGTGGTCTGAGGGATGGATAGGTCTTAGGCTGGTGGCGGGTACTGAACAGGACCTCCACGAACTGTACGAGGATAACATGGTCTTCGAGGAATTTTGTTCTGGCACCTACTCCAGGTACACCCCCGGGAATGTGTTCAGCGTTAGAATGACTAGTAGAGTCCTGAACAGGGTGTTCCACGTGATTTCGGACAAGGACCAGTTGATCTTGGTCATCGATCATAGGGAGGACACTGAGAAGCCCCTATCTGGGGTGCCCCTTTTCCTGGTTAAACTCAGGGATGGTAACTTTCACGCCGTGAGATTGTTGGATCCTCAGAGGGCTACCTCCAAAAACACCAGAAGTATGCAAGGAAGGCATACAGCCTGAAGCAGACCCAGGCTAGGTTTAGAAACAACCTTTCTGGTCTGGCGGCGGAAATTCTGGATGGGACGACCTACATGAGTTGCCCAGTCCCTCCAGATGAGCTTCATGCCCATTTTTTGAAGGAGTTTGGACCTGCTCCTAGGGCCATCTTCCCGCCTCTCTCTTTTTTTTGTGATGTCGGACCGGTCTTCTGATCCGGCGTCTTTTATCTCCCCCCAAGAACTTGAGACTCAGTTGGATGAGATGAAGAGTTCGTCCTGACGATGTGGGCCTCCCACAGATCATGTTGAACGATCTGCATGGTATCCTGCTCTCGCTCCTGGCAAATCTGTGTGTCATCACGGGCAAGTGCCCAGAGGAGTGGCGGAGGAGCAAGACCGTGCTCGTCCTGAAAGGAGATAAGATCAAATCTGAGGCAGAGGCCTTACAAATCAGGAACTGGAGGCGAAGCGCCTGTTTGAGGTCACTAATTTTTCAGCAGGGCAGGTCAGCTTTGTGAAACAGTCCTTCGGCGCTGGTAAGGATGTCCAAATAGAGATTCTCTGATTTACACGCGGTCTTCCTGGACATCAAGGGGGCGTTTGAAAGTGTTAACTACGGCCTCATCGAAGAAGTGCTAACCAAGGTGGACATCCCAAGTAACTTGGTTCAATACATCCTGTCCAACTATACCGATTCGATCATCTCCATCTGTTCGGGAAAGTGACCACGGACCCTGTCCCTATCTCAATATTTGTTTTATTTTACCACTTTAATATGTTAACTATTTCCCCCATGTAACGCTATGACGTTTTCACTCATAATTAGGTATACTTAATGACTCGTTTTGCTAATTATATTCCTCTTTGTTATTAATATGCTACTGTACGTATTAATCTGTGTTTTATTAAGTTTAGATTGTGAATCGATTACCGCATTATTTTAATTATATCTTATATATAAAATGAAATGTCTGAGTAATAAAAAATACTGACATTAATATTTTGTTTCAATTTTGGTTTTGCTTTAATCCGTCATGCAAGTATAATTTTAGGAGGCAGTTACAAGGCAAATTTATTTTTGTGTTAGGATTTTAGAAAATATAATATATACCTCTCTAATTATTTCTCACACGTAACGTTCTAAACTACCATTTATAACCCAGTACAACTATAAACATTAATATTTAGCAATACTGTGCAATGTTATTATTCAATTATTTCTATCAGTGTGTGGTTATTAATACATTGAAATTATTAATATCTTATTGTTGACAGCAAATTAAAGCATTTTCGAAAATTGAACAGTTGAATGGTATGCAGATGTTAAAGAATAAAAGAGTATTGTCCATTTAAAAAGTTTTTATATATTTATGGTATTGGAGTAAACGAATTTTCAATGTGTTTTAGTGCCAAACAGTAAGACGATTCTATTGTTTTAGTTTAATTTACATAACAACTAATATGGTTGATTATTTTCTCACACATAACGCTTATAGTCATATTTTGAAATTATTTCTACTGTTGCTAAAAATGGTCATTCTATATTTGATTATCTAAAATGTAGTTTAGCTTATGTTAGACATCATGTGTGTTGATATATAATATGTTTATTGTAATAATCAGTATACTGCACGATTTGTTATTGTTGATCTAATAAAATACTCCAATATAATATGTCTATTACAGCTACTATTTATTTTTTAATTTCTTTTATATATTACCCTTAATGTTAAAAAAATATATAATTTATTAAAAAGCTCGTATTAACTACACACTTTTATTTTATCAGTAATTGAATTAATTTTATAAAATGACACTATAGTTACCTTGAAACAAGGGGGTGACCGTTTTATTGTCATATTTGAAGTATGTGTGTAGCTAAAAATATATTCTAATACTGAAAAATAAATTGCAAATACCATACACTATATTAATAAATCATAAAATCCGCACATCTGTAATATCACCTAAAAAAATGGTATCCATGAAAGAATTGTCAAGTTGCGCGTCTTGGCCTTAATGAGATACCGCACTACTTCTAAAATTAGTCGGTATAGTTGATATGAAGGTTCGATTTTGCTTATTTGAGTAAATATTAGTACATAGATTAGATTCTTTTTACAATTTAATCTTTGCTGTAATTAGCATTAACACCGTAGAAATACACAACTATAATCGCAATAATAATAATAGTAAAAATAAATAATTTTATTAAAAGTAATAAATACTAGAAACATATTACAATATAGAAAATTAACGTCGTTTTCGAACAATATTCAAAGCTGTATGTTAGCTGCATTTAATGAGCACTTTATTTTTTATTTTAAAGTTGATTTAGTATTTATTAAGAACTTGTAAAGTATAAAATTATAATTTAGTTAAACTAATAATTTGTAGTCAAAATAGTGATAATCTGATTATTAAATATAGGGAACAAGGGGTATCCCATTTTTCCGTATAAATTATAGATGAGATTCAAGTCAACGCGGCATACAATGGAACAAAATGGATAACAACCCTCTGGATTGGCTGCGCCCTGTCCTTCTGTGTTCTCGGCTTGATCGGCAACACTCTCGCCCTCTTCATCCTCCTCCTCATCAAGGACTTCCACAAGCCCAACTACCGTCTCCTCCTGGCCGTGGTCGTCAGCGATCTGCTCTTCAATCTCTTCCCCTCACCCTTCGAGAGCCTGCAGACCTTCTACCGACTCCACTATGGCCGCCAGGTTGGCACCAATGGCTTCTGTCGCTGGGAGAGCGGGCTCTACTGTCTGGCCTACTCGTCCTCCAGTCTGGGCCAGATGCTTGTTGCCGTGAACCGATTCATGGCCGTCTACACGCCACTTTACTACCGGCAGTATATGACCAACCGAGTCGCGGTCATCGCCTCTGGCCTAGTCTGTCTACTCTTCCCTACCCTCTTCTTCTACGGCGGGATGGACCGCCTGATTAGCTACGGGATAGACCCGCTGGTGGGCGACTGTCGGGAATACCCGCTGGGACTGGCCGGGAGGTATCGCCTCGTGTCTGTTTTCACCATTTATGTGCCCATTTCGGTGACCCTGCTAGCCTATCTTCTCATCTTCTGGTATCTGGTCTGCGCTGGCTCGGCCAATCGGGAGTGCGTGGCAAGGCGATCGATGGGGTGCGCCGCCATGTTTGTGTGCTCCATTGTCCTGCTTGTTTCTATCTTTCCGCAGTGGATTATCGGTGATATTGGAAGATACGATGAGAGTGAGTTCTTGGACAGGACCATTTGGATCAAGCTTCTGTTTCGGCTCAGCTTCGCTGTCAATCCGGTAATTTGTAGTCGATTTGTTGTCTCCGTTTTACTGTTTGTTTTTTCTGTTTTTGACGTGCGTACTGCCATGGGGCAGTTCTTATATATTTAGTATTATTTGTTTTATTCTAAAATACTAAAATACTATACTTCATCCATTACTGTATATTTTTAATTTATAATTTTGATAAGTTGTCGTTTTTTATTATAATCGTAATTTCTCAAAAAATATTTATCAACCAGAACAAATTTGGAATTACATTTTTTTATGTTTATTTTAATTAATTTCATTCATTACCATTTTGTTAAAAAAAACTGAATTATCGCTTTTTAGACATTTTTAATTAGTATGACACTTTTTTCATCTAAATATTCTAACAAAATGTTGTCGGTAAACATTTCCTTATCCCATTTCAAGCTGTGGAGAACTCAGAACATTTCCTTATCCCATTACATGGTGTGGCCAACTCAGAACACTTCCTTATCCCATTTCAAGCTGTGGCCAACTCAGAACACTTCCTTATCCCATTACATGCTGTGGCCAACTCAGAACACTTCCTTATCCCATTACATGCTGTGGCCAACTCAGAACATTTCATTTGTACACTTGTTTAAAAAATGGACTGATCATTTGTTTAATAAAAATGTTACCAATGCAATAATGTGTAATAATGTAATTATAATATTGTAAATAACTCGAAAATAAAAATATTTTAAAGCAGATAAGCACACAGTATATGTGATAAAGCATTAATTTAGAATGTTTAAAAATTAAAAATTACTAGAATTAAAATAATGTTTTCGGTAAACTCTTTCTCTTTCTCTTTCTCTTTCTCTTTCTCTCTCTCTTTCTCTCTCTCTTTCTCTTTCTCTTTCTCTCTCTCTTTCTCTTTCTCTCTCTCTTTCTCTCTCTCTTTCTCTCTTTCTCTTTCTCTTTCTCTCTCTCTTTCTCTTTCTCTTTCTCTTTCTCTTTCTCTTGTTCTTAATCGTTATGTTTTCAATTTTACTACTTTCTTTTTCAGCTACAATAATAAAGATTACTTGGATAAGATAATTTTAATTACTGTAATAAGAAGTATTGTTCAAACGACTTGTATGAGAAAGAATATTTCTTCCAAAAATAAATAAAAGCATAACGAGTAGTAAGTTTTTATTAAATGTTTTAATAGGCGTTTCGATTAAAAAACCTTTAATTGCTGTCCACCGATTAAACGAATTGATAAAATATTAAGTTATTGACCTTGACTAAATCTAACAATAACTTGAGTAAATCAATTTGATAATAATTGCATTAATAAGACCCGTCTGGTAAAGGTAAATTTAGATAAATTATTTGTTGTCAATAATTGTTATTAACTAATGCAGTATTTAATTATTATTTACTAATAATATTAGAACTTTCAAGCGAAGAAATACAATAACTGCTAAAAAAGGTAGGGGAACAAAATTTCACATATTTATTAATCAGACGTGATTGATGAAGAGGTCTACATTAGCACATGGTCCATATGCAAGTTTTCAGCGTGCAATGTCTTTCATGTTTTGGGTAAAGTCACTAATTTTATCCATTTCCAAGAAATAATCATTTGAGGATATTATTACATTTCTCAAAACAAGGTTTATTGCAAAAATACAATTTAATATTTTTTATGTGATGTTATGTAATGTAATGTTTTTTATGTCATGAAAATTAAAACTTTCCGTGGAATTTCATTCCTTTTAAATAAGTTTTATAAATGGATTCAATAAACACCACGTTATCAATTTTAAAAAGTTAGAATATTTCATTAATGGGAAGATAATTACATTTAAATTTAGTCTAAAGTGTTACTTTTTGAGAAACTAATGATGTGATAAATAACATTTTAACCCTTTAGAAAAATACATACACAAACTACAGAGGGAAATCTTTTTAAATAAGATAACAAGGAAGTGAATTTAACCATATTAAATGTGCTGGCTTTTTAAATTCATAGACAAATCTTTGAAACAACGAAAAACTCTTTTTTCGAAATGTAGAATTAAGATGAATCAAAATATAATTTATTTATGACGTGCTACCGTCCTACGTGACCAAGGTTTCTAAAAGATTTAGAAAAAATTTATTATCTACAATGTTTTGTCTATTATTGCAAACTCCCATTTGGATGTCAATAATCTGTTTTATAAAGTTACAGAGAATGAAACGTTAAATATGTGGAAAACTGCGGTCGTTCTACTGTCAACAGTATATGCCATGTGTTAATCCTTAATGTATGGGGTTATATATATATACATAGTTTCGATAATGTGTTAACAAAAGATTGTCTTAACAGTTTATAGTGGAATACTTATAGACACGCCCTATGTATCTATAAAACATATTTTCGCTTAATGGAGAATGGATGATGTGATTGAGAGACATATTCTCAGCAGTTTTATATTTTATAAGTTACAGCTTCCCAAAACAATGTAACTAACTATCTTTTAATCAAAGTAAATTTCACACTCAAGCTGTGAATATTATGGTTTTATTATTAAAAGTTCGCTTTTAATTATTACACAAAAATTATGTTTATCCAATATTTAGGAATGGATCGCTCAAAACATTTACGTTTTAAACTATTAATATGGTAGTATTAATATATGTAGTAGTATAAGCATAGTCGTTTTATGATATTGATTATTTATGATTGATTTGTTAAATTAACAAATCTTGTCGTATTAAATCAATTATAGTTTAATTGATTTCTGAATTTAGGAAGACAGATATTGAACTAGATATAATGGTAAATAGATTAGAATAGTATTTTTTAATTTAAATAGAAATTGTTCAATTAACTAGATTGAGAATTAGTATAATAAAATTATAAGCGAATTAGGAGCCTCGGAATTAATTAGAGCAAATCTGAAAATTTGTCACACACACTCAGTGAACCGCTCTGAATAACAAATCCAAAATCTGCAAAAATCCACTATGGGGAAATTGTTTTAATGTATTTTTTATTTAGAAAAATAGTGTACAAAAATATTTTAAAAAATAATCAAGCAAAATCAGTGTTAAAGTCAATTGCAGTTCTGTGCTGTGACACGATTCACCTCTGCAGTCGCCACATGCTGTCACTCACTTCAAGGCTGCTCTCCTGCAGGAGCAAAGAAGAAATGTCCCGCGTGTGTTTTTTTAATGTAGTCTTGCAGCTGCATCGCACAAACTTGAGAATACATTCCGAAGAAGGTTCAATATCAGTTTTAATTGGCACGAGACTCATGCCTCCCTGCATCTGCCAGCCCCATTGTTCAGCATCTTGGCAGTGGAGGTCAAGTAACTTCCATTGACAAATCTAAAATTGTGTAATGTATAACTGTTCAATATAAAAAGTACCTAGGGCTAGTAATAAAGATTTTGCATTGACTATTTCTGTGGCTTTCAACCACAAAGGCTGATCAAATGTAACTACTGGAGTAACAATACCAAGTTGCTTTGCTTGGTCAATGATAAACATAATTATTGGAATTAATGCAGGATAGAACCGTGGGATTCAAATCTATGATTGGGCAGAAATGTAGCGGTAGATTTGCCAGGATAATCACCTGAAGAGACATCTGTATAACCAGACCAGCTTGGACGTTGAGTGTTGATGGTTAATAAACAGTTATTACAGAAGAGATCAATAGCAGAGAAATATAGAAATATGGCACAATACTGACACAAGATGATTTTAGTTGAAGCAATGATTTTTTTTTTAATTGACGATCGAGACTCTTGTGGAGTTACATAATCAAGAATTGGAATGCCCTTGTTTTTAATTACATCACCTACCTTGTTCTGCTGGAAGCCACCACTGGTTCCCCATGTCGATTGGTTGTTGATTAAATGATTCACATTGCATGCAACATTCATTTGTCATCAATAGTTTTAGTATTGTGGTCGACATTTTCTGCTGACCACTATGTAAAAGAACCAGGAAAATATGTGTTTAAAAAGTTAGCAGCATGTTCTGCCTCCATAATGGATTGCTTATATCTAATTACTTAAGCCTAACTTACTCAGCTCATTAACCAACCACTTTGATCCAAAAACATGGTCCATTTCAACTTCAATGCCTAACATTATTGCTGGCAAAGATGATCTTGGCTTTGTAGCTTTAATAATAGCCTACTTTAGCCAATACTGACTTGCTTCAGAACATTTGTTAATCTATTATGTAAGAATTATAATCTAGGAAGAGATGGAAAGTATTCTATTCTATTTTAAATAGACAAATCACTTTTTATTGGATAAAATTCCCTATCATATTTTGTTTCTTTAATATGTAAAAGAAATATTATAGCTGCTGTAGTAACTATTCGAACATATTATTCTTCTAAATTTTCTTTTAAATCCATATACCACTGATTGTTTACTGTATGATATAGTTAGCCATATTACAAAACATACTACATTACCTTTCTCTTCAACTTCAGCAAAGTATATACATATGTTCACCATAATGTTCTTTAAGCTGGATCTTCAGCCACTTTGCTGAGTAAGTATTTGATTCCCTAGCAAATTCAAACACTTTATTACATATGTATTTCAGCAAAGGGTGTAAATTTCAGATTCCAAAATTAGCCAATTACAGATCATGTAAAATATTCTCGTTTTATCCAGGTCAGTTGGATGGCCTATCTTAAATGTTGATGTTGAAGTCTCAATTGGTTTTTTATAGCAAAAGTTAGTGTCACATGATTTGTGATACACAGCCTCAGCAGCAACTAAATCAATACAGTAATGCAGCCTACTCATCAATACTTCAGAAGGCCAATCATCACATCTTTTTTGGCAGACTAGTTTAAGATTCTGTCGGAATGGTAGGCCTAAGGTAGTCACAGCATGAAAGTCTTGGCCGGCGTTCAGGCTGTTTAAAACAAATGTGTGCTATGGAACCACACAAGAAACAATTGTTCGCTGGAACGGCTGCGCATTTTTGTAACAACGACCGCCTGTTTTGAATTTAGCACATTAAAATAATTCAATTCAATCTTTTGATATCAGTAAAATCCCGTCGACACTTTACATGATCACAAACATGATGGCTTAATTTCAATAATTTTCAATGATATTATGATTGTTTTGTAACCTAAACAATTTCTCAATAGTTTGCCTTTGACACCGACTTCCACCTTTCTCACAATATAAAACCCTTGACCACAAACTATGCATGTTTTCATTATGTGAATAAATAGTTCAATAACCAGGAACCATAAAACATCCACCGTTGAAAAACCGTTTGTGCTAAGTTTGAATCTCTAGGCTACAGATAAAATATTATAATAAATTGAAACAACATTATATGTAGGCTCTACTCCACTGTTTATCAAACAGAATTGTAGTATTTAAATTATTTATTCTGTGATTGAGACTTTATAACTAGCAATATAAAAAATTAGTTATTTATTAATAATTATTATAAATAACGCATTCCGATTTCTATCTATGGATAAAGGCTGGCGAAATGCACACAGCTAAATGATTTTCTAAATTTTTAAATGTGAACCGATTTCATTGGATGATGAAAGAGGCTCACCATGTTTAATATTATATTAATGTGTTGGTGATTACGATAAAACGTACGTACTTACTAAAAAAATATATATAATGATCTACACAACTCGTGCAAAGATGTGCCTCTTTTGCATTCATCTCGATTATAAATAACTATTATAAATATACAATTAATTATTTAATTATTATTTAATTACAAATTATTTAAGTGACATAAAATACTATGTAACGTATAGCGTAAATGATGTATATTTCTACGCTTCTAAACACAAATGTTTAGGACTGTATAACTTTTTTTCCCCAAATCGGATTGTTGCTGATTTTGGATATGTTACTCAGAGAGGTTTACTGAGTGTACATGCCAATTTTCAGCTTTGCCCTAATTAATTCCGGGTTCATCCAAAATGTTGCCTAATTCGACTATACAACAGGTGGCCTACATTTCAGTAATATTAAAAGTAAATATATAATTTATATTGATACATGTCATTCATTTATATTATTTTGTCATTGGAGAGTTATTGCGTATTAAATAATATAGAGCGAAGGTCCGATATTCGTTTAACACCACGAATACAACAGAAGTATTAATCCATGTATTGAACCAACTACTGCTATAGATCCGTAATATTATAACGAAAAAGATCGACAATCGACTAAATAAAACATGGATAATACAGTAGTTAACTGTATTTGGTCTGTTTGTATAGTTCCGAGTTAATCCCATTCCGAGTATTATGTGGCATCCTCTCCCATTTGATCCATATGGGATTTCTGATTATTGTAAATAGATATAAGTAAAGATTATATGACTCGTACATAAGCCGTGGTTATATTCAAGTCTTTTTCAAATAGATTTGATTTATAGAAATATTTGTTCGCCTTTTATAACTTATTAACAAAAGCAAGAGGAAATAAGCTTGTTGTCATTTATTTATGGTCAATAAAACCTCAATATCTATTACATGTCTTGTCCATTACACATTCACATACAATTCGCGTAATTAATCGCATCATGCTAAGAAGGTGTTTCCGGTTCGTAATTTTATTAATTTGGTTATGTAAAAATGATAACTTTCATTTACAAACAAACCTATGTAAATAGAAAAAAACCTTTTTATTATAATATGACGTCTAATAGGCCTATAATATGTCTCACAGAATCTACAGTCTTATCTCTACAAATGAAACGGACTTCCTCTATCAAATTAAACATAACACGCTAGCTTGTTATATTTCAGATAAACAGTCAGAATATGATTGTCATATACACAATTGACTTTAACAAAAACATCAAACAGAAATTATTGCGTGACAAAATCAATTAAAAAATCTAAATGTGACACAATGGGTGAGACATTTATCGAATTGATAAACGAGTCATGTCATAAATTGAAAATTATGTTATCACTTTAATACACATTTTTCCAAATGTTAGTGGAATATTAAGAATGAATAAAACACATCGGCCTAAATCAAAATCGATAAATATGTTAATTGGCGGCTGGCCGACTTTTATTTAATATATCAAAATATTTATACATTTAGTAATGAAAAGTTTTTGGATTATTTCGCTATTTACTTATTGATATTTGTCAATTCATGTAATCATAATATGTATATATATCTATGTAAACATTAGTCATTAGACAATTAGTCATAAATTCCAATAATTTTTCATGGTTATATACGAAAAATACCACAAATGTACTTTCAGACACCTTCGATTCCAACAAACCGGTGCTCCAAAATCCCACGGTAGAATAAACCACAACAAAATATTCAATCGCTTTTTCAACATATTTTGTACAAATTAAATGGTCAAACTAATTAGGAACGCATTGCTTGATTAAAAGGACATATTCATACCAAAGGATAAAATGTTGATGCGAACACTGCGCTCTAATTTAGAAGTGGATCTGTATTTTATTACAATTACAAATATTATTACAATTCATATTTTTTAATACAAACTGAATGTAATAATTTTTCTATTGGGTGGAGTCTTTTGTAAATAAAAGCATTTGATGCAAAAAGTAATTATTACTACTGACCCTGTTCAATCACAATTTCTTGTAAAAATGCAAAAACCACAGTAATAGCGCTGTGGAACGGAGTTTCAAAACGGTTTCAGAAGGGGAGTCGGCCAAACATCGAATAACATTGCAGTAGTATAGGAAGGGTGGATTCGACCGCAGTTATAAATAGTAACATGCTATTTAGCAGGCCATTTTTAGCCATTAGCCATGTTACTATTTATAACTGCGGTCAAATCCACCTTTCCTATACTACTCATTGCTCAAAATCATATACCCTAAATAACTTATAAAATAACTGTATAACATGTTCAAGTCAGTCATCAAGGTGTTTTGAAAACATTGAAGGATATTTTTTAATGTTTTTTGTCTGACATTTATAAAACCTCCCATTTGTTAAGATCATATATTAGTTTCCTATATAAAAAAGTGTATTGTTTCTTTAAACTTTTTTACTACAATTATTTACAGATTAATTTTGATTTAAATATCAAATTAAATGGGTTATGGTATATAAAAAATCTTATAAATGAACTAAAGAATACAATTTACTTGCAGAACAAATTACTTTACTATTACAATTTAATCCTCTTTTCTATAGTAAATTAAATATAAGCATTATAATATGAACATTAATAATCATTTATAAATATTATCAGGTTTATAATAACTAGTAGACAATAATCGAGATGACAGCTGTGAGATAATTAATCGAGTTATATTCCTTCCTTTGTACCATTTTCGTAGCCTTTTTCAAAAACAAAAAGAGTGTGTTAAGAATGTCTGTTAATTATATACTACTTTGCTTATTTACTCAGAAAATCCATGGCATAAGAAGTTACATTGCGAAATAAATATATTTAAATTATTGACTGGTAAACATGGCAAGTACCTCTCCTTTCATTATATAAATATCACAATTTAAGTCAGAAAAAGTTCAACAAATGCGAAACGAAATAATTCCATATGTAAAAATCTATACCTGCAGATTTAGTTACAATGTCGTTTGATTATACCAATTTTATTCCAAATGCAAAAGATTTCATGGTGAATTCATTACAGCGTTCACATTTAAAAATATAAAGTCATCAATTTCAAAAATTCATTTACAGTGAATAAAAGGTATGACAATTCTAACAGTTCTAAATCTTACTATTCTAATTATATTTTAGTTAATATAAAAATGTAATTAACAAAAATTGAAATCATCAGATGTTTGTAGAATTATTGTATTGTTTTTCTTGTTTTCTGCTTTCAGGTTATCTATTTTTTGCTAGATGAAAGGTTAAGAAGAGGAATTATTGTCTTGTTCTGGAAACATCTGTGCCATGTGAAAAATTCCCAAACTTTAACAGTGAACACATTTCCCTTAACTACATTAGCTCAAAGGAACATTTGATAAGGAACTGTGTCGAGACAGTCACAGCAAGAATGTAAACGGGATTACAACTTATTTTTCAGACTGATAATACGTATTTATAATTTTAGCTATTGATAAATGTATAATTATTATTATTCTAGTATTACACTTAAAAATTAGATAAAAAAATTATAATAACAAATTGTAATAAACTTATATTTAAATAGTAATGATAATATCAATAAATAATTATTAATGCTACTATTAAAGTTAATATTAACCATGTTAAATATTTAAGAAATATTTTGTGGCATTATTATATGGTATTACACCATTAATTACTAGCCAATGCGTAGGTCTAATTACGTAACCGGACCGATATCGGCCCTATGACGTATTTGTAAAGTATATGACGTATAGGCATAATGAAATAAGCCATTAATTTTGATGAACGAAATAATTCAGGGGCCGGGGTTATTATAACAAAGACAAAACCAATAAATTGATATAATTTGCATCATTTTATGTTCGGCATATACAGTATAACACATACAGTAGTAATATGTTTGCAGTAATTCATTTTAAGTTCGTGACAATATTATTTAACAACAATCGAGATGTATAAAAATCTATATAATCTATAAATAATAGCTAAACTTCACATAATATAGCAAATATGTGCTGTAGCCTATAATATTTGTTAAATATAAATATTTCATGGTATACGCGGAAGAGGGAGTGCTCCAGGGTTTGAGCCCCCGTCCCTTGGGAATATCGCTGGCCTTCCAATATGTCTTCGATCGATATTGACTGATCAGCTTTCGTGCGCTTCGCACTTGCGTATTTGTTTGGAATGTTGATACATTTTTCAACATATTTGTTGTGAATGAATTAGGTATATAATTTAAATAATTTAATTTATAAACTATAATTTAAATATTCAATGTTTCTAAACGGGATAAATAAATACTACTAAATTTCATTTTACAGCACACGAACATTTTTTTTAAATGTATAATTTTTACAAATCGAATGTCACAAGTATATTTTATTATTATTTCCCGGTTATACATGTGTTAGGTACATACATGAATTTATTAAACTAGCGTCATCGGTAAAAACGGAGTTGTTTCGGAAGTCACCATTAATTTATATCCCTCTTTGTCTTATTCGCTATTTTCAGTATAGTCATATATTGATTAATGTGAATATGATTCGATACTATAAACATATACAATTAAGATTTCCGTTCTACATATTCTAAGAAAGAACATACGTGGCAGAAACTTGTAAATAATGCCCAAAAGAAGTTTTAATAAATAAGTTTACTATATAACTCAAATTTGACACAATAAATATGATTTATGAATGTTTGTTGAGAATCAGTCGTTATTTCAATTAATATGGCGAGATGCTAGACGTGCAGCAGCAATACTGCGATTTGAATTTGCAAAGTTTTTCCAAAGTATACATTATCGAGTGTATAGATTTTAGAAGTGTATAGGTGTTTTACAAAGTGTATAGATTGAAATTAGCCAGCTTCGCCAACAACATAACCGTAGTACAGATTACAAGGAAAACGTTTGATAACAGTCACGCTGATTTATTCTGTGAAAACACCTTTTAATTTTCAAGGTCGAATTTTAGATATGCACAATTATATTGTTTACAATTAAACTTGTGTTTTACGAATTTTTCTATGTTTCTAATGTTTCTAACAAATATTACATTCAAAATAGTTCTGTTTTTTACAAACATCACAGTAGTTAGCAATACTATGTCTTCCTCTGATGTCATTAAATATGTCATTAAATATATCAATAAAGATGTCATTAAATATGTCAGGTCTATGACGTATGTTAAACATGTCATCTCTACTGTTTAACGACACTTGGCAACATGTTAATTATTTTACATATTAAAATGGCAAAATCAAATTACAAATTCGTTAAAATATTTTTTACTAATATTTCATAGAAGTGGATACCTTTTTTTTATTGATAGGTCAGTCAAGAGACAATTTTATTATGGGGATAGAAAATATTTAGTGACGTCTGTACTGATCCCTTTGCGTTGAAAGCATCTTACTAGAACTTGTTTAGTATAAGCCAATTTCAAAGTTATTTTTATAGAAAACGTACGCATAATATTAGCCTGAATAGCATATGATTCGCATTTATTTAAAGGCATTTGATAATTCATTCCAGCATTTAATACTGGTAAGCCACAATTTTTACAGTGCATAAAAATGTACTAAAAAAATATTATTATAAAAAATATTATTAACGATATTATTATTAGTATGTTGAATATTCTTCTAGAATACCATCTGCAAAATAATATTTTGGTCAAAAGTGACATTTGAAGTAAATAATGAAAGGAAATTCAAGAGAGGGAGAGAGAGATTAAAAAATCGCTCAAATCGCTTTTGTGTGGAAAACTATATCGGCTATAGGACAAGGGGAAAACACACATGCTAAGAATAATAAATAATAGAATATACTAAATATGATATAAAACAAAAAGAAGCCGAATAAATCAAGGTGACTATAAGATTAAATACAAATCATAGAAGAAAAACCTCTCTCATTCAATGAGGGGTGGTGGATACTCCCCCTTTGGGGAGAGGGGCCGGCCAGAGGTTATATACAAGTATATAAGTATGTGCACAAAGAGTATAATGAAGCACATTTATTACTTATACGATTATAATTATCATTTTAAAGTGTTTAATTAATATTAAAATAAGATGTTTAAATGTTTAAAATCTTAAAAAGGTCTTGTTATAAAATTAGCACAAGTAAAAATCATTTTAGAGCTATAAAAATCTAGTATATGACCTGAATTTAAAGAATGATTAACTTAAGGATTATATTCTTTGAAGAAAGTAACAGATAATTATGTTGAACTAATTTAACCCGAGCAATTTTTTTTTATGGATAAGTATTAGATTTAGAATCAAGAGAGGAAGGAGGGTGCATTTGAATAAAATTCGTAGGAAGCACGGAAACGAATGTTTAACAAAATGATTAAATAAAGATTTAGTGCGATATAAAGCATTAGAAATATTAAAATCCGGTTAATCGAAATATATTAAAAAGGATTTAACAAATTCCAGTTTGTCACTTATAAAATTGTAGTTACATGTATGTATGTGTTCGCCATCTATAAAAGTGGAGTTACATTTACGAGTTCGTCATCTATAAAAGTGGAGTTACATTTACGAGTTCGTTAACTATAAAAGTGGAGTTACATGTACGAGTTCGTCATCTATAAAAGTGGAGTTACATGTACGAATTCGTCAACTATAAAAGTGAAGTTACATGTACGAGTTAATGTAGATAATTTTTTATCTCACCTGTCGCTATATGATTTGAAGCACATATGATATATTCTATATGTCAATATCCTTTATATGCATATATGTCGCCATCGTCACTGCTAATAAAACGTAACTGCTAATTTGTATACAATATCATATATTAGATAGTTACTTTTAGTGTTAATTCTTAATTAGTGGTTGATGAAAAACGGGGTACAATTTCGTAATCAATACTATCGAAATTGCATGAAACAGATATTGGCTTTCATAATTTTTATGTGTTGTGCACAGTTTTACAACTTATTATGTTACTTACATTTATAATGTTATATCATAAAATACATTATAACAGAAGACTGATAAAGTTAAGAAACAATTTTATGTTAAATGAATCTAATTTAAATATTAGTTAATTATCTAGATCAGTTGGTTTTAAATAACACTCTATAAAATTGTAACAGGTTTATGAAAATATGGAGTGTTACAGTTCTATTATTCAGAAACTAATCAACCTTAGTGTAATGCATTGTCATACATTTAATATTGCATTTACAAAATTTAAATTATATCACATACTGATTATTAATATATATATATAGACCAATAACAATTTGAACAATAGAAATTACTTATACGAATTTGTTATATAAAATAACTTTCTTTTAAAATGTCTAAAAATAATTTGATAGATAATTTTAAAATATTTTACAAAGAGAATAAAGTTTTACGGGATTAAAGGATAATTAATAATAACTTATTAATTTAAAATAAAAGTTTACTGTTATACAAAAGAACATTATTAATGGTAGAATTATTAAAACATTATAAATAAGTGGACCGTAATATTGTAGTATTATATATTTTAAAAATTAAATATATATAATAACAAGTATCCCTGTATTTTAAAAATGAACTGCTAAATAGCGACTATGTCTGATAAACCAGAATTGGTTGATGTATTACGTATTCTACAAAAATATAATTTAAAGGTACAATAGTAAACATTCCGAGCTTTGTTAATTTGTATAGCAATTAAAAAAAAATTCTTTTAATGTATTTGTCGAAATAATTATTTAATTGTCTAAAAATTTTACAGTAACAATGTCAATGTTTGAATGATTTAAAGTGAATTCAAAAGGTGACGTTTCGTCACTATACCAAGTTTACTATACAATTAGTATTAAATTAAAGTGGAAAAATAAGAACAAATAATTTTCAAGAGATCAATACATACACAGTCACAGTAACAGTTGCATAATTCATACTTCAGTTCATGCATAATTCTCATTTGTATATATCTATATAATTATAAGACACCATCCAGTTTTATTATATTTCTAATGCTATTTCAGGGATCACGCTATGATTTTTAAAGTGGGGGGCCCAACAATTACAAATATATTTCATACTTATAGGCTATAGTTTAGATTTGCCACCATGGTTCACTCCCCAAATCCTACTACTAGCCTATTTTGGCTCAAAACAAGTCATTTTCCATACAAAATGTATCACTACAAAGTTAAAGGATAAACATTTTTTTTATAATAATAATTATTATTATTTTATGACAAAAATAGGAAAAGGAAGGAATTAACAAAATTTGTTGACAGAATATCAAGAATGTTCAACTATATCATCACACTGTAAAAATAAAAAACTACAAGTCAGCAGAAGTAAACTTTCAAAATTGGTTATAATGAAGTGGTGTTTGCAAGCTACAAAGTCATTAGCTACTACAATGATTGATAGGTTATCGACAACACTGTTAGTGTTATAATTACTAAGGATGGACAGCAAATTAAATCATTTCTGTATCATTTTGTATCATAGCCACATTTTCATCTTTCTAGCTAAAGAAAAAAGGACCTTTCTGGAATTGCACTGGTTGCTGCACCAACAAGAACAAGTTTAATCATGATGATAATGTTGCTTATCAACAACCGTTCATCTTTTGAAACTTTCTGTATAATCTTTACTATGTCATCCAAATTAACTGCCTGCTCTGTTTCACATAATTTTTATAGAAGTTTTAATTCAGAGGGCAATGTATATCCATCGATGTCATCAGAATATTGTGGTAAGAGCTGTTGTTCTTCTTCATCATGTGTCTCACCCTTAATTGCCTTTAAGAATAGCTGTTCAAACAAAGAAAAGAAATTATAAAAATGTAAGAAAAATTACAGTACATTATTTTCTGTTCACTACTTGTATTACTATTATAGTAAAGTTGAGATAATATGAAGATAATACAAAAAAGAGTTGCAACAGCA
>JAUZND010055887.1:0-41463 GCA_034780555.1 Coelogynopora nodosa
GTGCAGACATCAAAATGAAATTCAAAGTGCATTTTACAGCCAAAAAAGTGTGTCAATATTTACGGTCTGTATATATAGCAAACAAAATCAACAGTCAATTATTATATGCTCTGACAATAAGGACCACGGGAAAAAAACGGTAATAACAAATCTATATCAAATTCTAGAAGAGTATAAAGAAAGCAAACAAATATATCTGTGGTCAGATGGTCCATACAGTCAATTTAAAAATAGATATTGCTACAGATATTTAGAAATTTTTTCAAAAAAGTAATATATTTATTAAAATATAAAACATTTAATATAAAAAATATAGATACAATATCCAACAACTCTCTTGGAATTTTTTCGCTACCAGCCACGGCAAGGGAGTTGTGGATGGGATTGGTGGAGCCGCAAAAAGGAGAGCGTTTAACAGCGTGAAAAGTGGAAAAACAATACAATCCGCTGAAGATTTTGTTCGAAATATGGAGGATTCAAGAATAAAAGCCATAATGTCAGAAACCGTGGATCAATTTGATGATACAATCACTTATAATAAAATCCCTAACATCTCCAAGATGCACTGCTGGGTATATGACTGTAATACTAACGTAACAGCGTCATCAAAATTCACAATTATATAAAATTTTTATAAAAAAATTTATTGTTACGATGGCAGTCTGTAAATAAAATTAGTTTCACATCAAAAAACATTTTTTTCTCTCATTTTTCTTCATTTTTCAAGGGCCCACTCCCAAATTTGGTTTCATAAATCTATATTTGAAATCCTTTTTTTTCGCATTAAAATGAACTAAATCGGTAAAGGAGAAGTAAAAATGACCGCATCATTTTTTTATGCTATTACCCCCTTAAAATTGACAAATAAGTTAATATATTAAATTATAATAATACCTACAACTTAATAAAATATATTCACGATTTTCAGAGGATAATACTTATACTTTAAATTGATTTAAAATTGAATATAATTTTTGATATTTTGGACATTATCATGCATAACTTTAAAATAAATGAACTTATTAAATTTATTTTTTTTAATAATTAATTTGTATCTCTATCATCCACGTATATTACGAAAATTGTGAAATTTTAATAATGTCGATGCATTTGATGTTCATATATTTTGGAACTAGTGTCATACATCAATGTGATATATATTTTGGAATTTTTTAATAAATAAATTAAATTCATCTTAAATAGTCAACTTTCAGCTACCCAATGGTCACTTTATAGAGTTCGTTGGGGCTTTAAAATTGGTGTACGTACACCAAGTACGTACTGGTATCATTTATCATGTACTACAATATATGTAAAATTCGCCAGGGATGCTTATAAAATGCTATTAATTGATGTACAGTGGTCATATAAGGCTTGTTAGAGAGTTCATGATCTGATAATTGAAATAATATAATTTGGTACCATGATTGTCAAGTAGTTACCCATATATGGTTACGAGAATGTTGATTAAACCAAAAAAAATTAAAATACAAGCATCGCAAAAACGTGACGTGTGTGTAAATCAGCATTCGTTGGTCTACCAGAATCAGGTTAGTGTATATCAATTAACAAGAAAAAAATTTTGATATATGTTATTATTTACTATAAATTGTTGTTACTATAGCCACTTAAAAGTTTTAAGTTAAAACTTCATGCCGCGAAAAATATTATTGACTGGTTTTTCTACTTTCGGTAATTTAAAACACAATTGCAGCTGGGAATCTGTAAAATTAGTAAATGAAAAATGTGAAAAGTTAAAAAATTCAAATGTGGATAAATTACAGTTAAAAGTATCTTATTCTTTCGTCGAGGATACAATTTGCGACATTTCTAAAAATGGATATGATGTAATTTATATAAAAAATAGTTATAAAATAATATCTTTTCAAGATTTTACTTTTTGTGGGAGTAAACTGTAAAAATGAAGTAAAACTAGATGAAAATATACCGAAAAAATGCAACATTTTGCACGTTGTTTTGGAAAAATCTGCCTTTTGTAAAAATTACATAAAGGTAGATGACGATCACAAATTGCCGTCAAAAAATGCTTTCGCAGATTCTGAATGTGCTGATATGTGTAGTACTGAATTGGATGTTAATATACTGTCTAAAACGTTGAACGAGATGGACAAAAATTTAAAAATTGAACACGAAAGTGGGTTTTCCAGTACAGGTGAGTTTATCGTGTCATGTGATCCAGGGAAGTAATTTTAAACTGTTTCTCTTACAATAATAGTCTCATCGTGTTAAAAATGTACATTTAGGTTCCTTTGTAGCTATGTTTATCATTGTGGATTGAAATGCTTGACTAAAAGGGCAATTTTTATACATTTGCCGAATGTTACATGGGAAAATGATACACCTACGAATACGAAAGTCTCAAAATTGATTTATTCTAAAATGGCATTAGTTTTGGAGAATATTGTGGGTTTAATTCTTGATTCTTTTGATGAATTAAATAATATGTAAAAACATTTTTTTAATTTTTTAATTTTATGATGCAATGTTGACAGTTTTTCTTAAAATTATTTAATTTCTATAGAAATGATTAAATAAACTCAGATTGACGAATAATTATCTGTCAATAATTCTACAAATAAATATACCTTGATTGAAAAAAGACTATTAAAAATTCAGATGATTTTGGTTTAAAATTTATATTAAATTTGAAAAATTTGATATATAAAAATATACAAAAGAATGGCTTTTGAACCGAACCATCTAAGTCCCAGTTTTCTAATCACAAAACACTCATGGAAGGGACGTTATCAACGAATATTAAACATTTCCCACAGAGGTTTAACCACCTATCAACCAAACACATTTGAAGTGACCAACATGTGGATTTTTTCAGAAATAGTAAACATAGAAGTTGTAAAAACAGGAAATGAATTCAATTTAAAAATTCGCCGCCAAAATAAAAACGAAACGTTGAAATTTTCGTCAGAATTTCGAAATAATTTAGTCGCCATTATGTTAATGCACAGGGAAAAGTTTTGTGGTGGTATAGAAAGAAAACCCCTAAAATATTCATGTACTAAGATGAGTTGGAATGATAGAATGCATTCCGTAATTCTCTCGTTGGATTTAGCCACCTTGTACCAAATACATTTAATTTCAGGAAAGATATTGGCAGAATATCATTTTTTCGAAATTTCCGAGATTTTGTTCATTGCTAATGAACCAAATGCTTTTATAGTTGTTGAAAAAAAGATGAAAAGAATGCACATGTTTTCGATATCGGATAGAAAAGAGTTTATCTCGGCTTTAGTCGTTAGAGCAGGACAAATTGGCGTTCGAAACATTTCTGTGGGGAAGGAAGTGTCTATCGAATGTTTCAATAACCACAAATTTGGATGTTTTAGCGATGACAATTCAATGACTAGTTTGAGCGAGTTTTACGTCCAGAAGGTTGGAAATTGTTGCAGGAGGGCCATTTTAGGGCCTGTTGATAGAATTTTGTGTTTGGCTGAAAAGGCTCTTATTGAACGAGATAAAACGTCATATGCTGCAGTCACGATAAAACCACTCGTAGAAGTATTTTCTATTATCCAACATGTTGATAATCTCCAAATGATCACAATTGAATACATTTATGGACAAAAACGTTCTTATTTGACGACCGATCGTGACGAATTGGTATGTTCTCTTTTGGATGGGGTGCGGGGAGCAGGAAATAAAAATGTTTGTGTAAAAACTAGATTGACTCCATGTGCATTTCGAGCATGTCCTTTTTATGCCAATATTGATGATGAAATGGAAAATATAATGCTGAAAGGGTTTGCCAGTACTGAAGAAAATTTTGACTTTTTTTTATTCGTTGAAAGGTTTAATGCAAATGTCGATTACAGTGGATTAAGGAATGCTGTTACGGAAGAGAAGTGGTTTGCTTTAAATAAGGAAAAGTTGATTACAAAGTAATGTTTTTACAAAAAATGTTTTTAAAATTTTGTTTAGAGCTTTGGAAGTGTTGGTCGAATACACAACAAAATCTTGTACTCCTAGCCAATTGGAGTCCATTTTCCTCGCTCTCAGGAGGTTGATTGCTTCAAAGGCTGGCTATTCTGCATTTACCAGTATCGCGAAAATGAGAACAAGTATCGGAGGTTCAGTAATGCACGCTCTTAACGTGGAAAACTCAGTAATTCACGCCTCTCTAGAAATGCTAAATGCTTTAATGCAACCAATGCATGAAAATTACGAACTATACCAAGAACAACTTAACAAAGTGTCTATAACAAATTCTAAAAAGTTTATGCAAATAATGGTGGATAAACTTGTCGATAGCATTTTTAAAAGTGACTTTCTCGTAATTCTTAGCATTTTGGACTTTTTTACTTACATTATATGCTTTCCCTACTCTGAAACTACAGAACAAGAAACGTTCAATACTGTACTAAACCTTTTATCCAAAGAGTCACGAGTTCTCTTTCGTTTATTTCAGAGTTCCTCTCCGGCTATTGTAAAGAGTGTTGGGATAATATTAAAAGCCATAGTGGAAGAAGGCACTGAAGAAATTGCTCTCAACATTCAGAGGTTGGCTTTATCCGAAGGGGCTCTAATTCGTCACTTTTACAATTCTTTTTTTCTCGAAACTTCAGATGGTAGAAGACTGGCTCTTCGTCAAATTAGTAGATATTTATTATCATATTGGTTTACAGGATCTAGCATGGCTAAAGATTTGCTTAAACGAATGCTTCCTGCAGGACTATTCCAATATCTTTTCAGCTCTGAAAACCCCGATTTTACAGATGTAGATCGAATAAACATACGAGATGGAGGCAAGACGGAAATGACAATAAAAGTAAAACCACCGCAGTTTTATGAAAATTTGGAGAAAAAAATATCTTCCTATCTACTTCATTGGAGGGAAAGAGTGGGCTTGCCGTCTATAACAGTAAATACAAAAAATGGAGACCCTAGAGTCGCAAAATTGAGACTGAGGAAGCATGTAAAGCCAATACAAGAAAATTGGCCAATGTTGTACTGTCAGTTTTATAGAGATCATTCGAAACCTAATCTCATTTGGAATTTTAAAACGAGGGATGAGTTGAGAAAGGCTATAGAAGGGGAAATTTCATTGTTTAAAGTTTCTATTGATTTGAGTAATAATGCCAATATCGCTTGGAATCATCAAGAATTTTCTGTCGTGTATCCTTCTCTATCAGAAGAAGTGGTTATAAACGATTATTATATCCGGATCCTTTTAGATTCCGCCACCTGTAATAAATTTACAGACAATGAAAATTCTCGCGATTTCTTCAACGACATTTATCACAGGTTTTTGGTCAGTTCATCTCCCGAAATGAAATCGCTTTGCATGCAGTCTATGACTGTTGTTTACGAGAAGTGCTTCAAGACGATTGGGAAATTCAACGATATACAGTTTATAGTTAAATTGTTGCAAAATTCTAAACAAGCCCAAGTGCGAAATCAATTGATTGTTTTTTTAGAAAAGTTGGTTTTGGTGGCTGAAAATTGTCAAAATTTAATTTTGTTCAATGGAATCTCTACTCTAATAGACCTTTTACCTTTGGCTCATTTACACGTAAATAGAGCAGTATTGCCAACTGCCATAAAGGCTATTTGCACCACAACAACAGATTTGGTTTACAAAGATTGGTATTACTCTGACGCCAATAAAGAGCGACATGGTCCATATTCTCTGAAACAAGTTGAGGAATTGTACGTTGATGGAGTAATAAACGACAAGACTATATTCTGGGCTCAAGGAATCGATGGCTGGAGACCTTTAATTACTATAGCCCTTATAAAATGGACAATTGTCTGTAAGGGAAATTCAGAATCACTTTTGAATTATTCACAGCTGACTGTTTACATTCTAAACATTTTGATTGGAATATGTAAATTCTACCCCAATAGAAACATTGACGACTCCGTCTTTCGTCCCATGGCTAAAATCCGCGTAATTCTCTCCAATAATACCATTTTACCTCATATTGTACAATTAATTTTAACATTTGATCCGGTAATTATAGAAAATGTGGCCGTGTTGTTATTGTCTGTAATCAAAGATAACCCAAATCTACCTAGATTATATCTCACTGGTGTATTTTTCTTTTTTCTCATGTACACTGGATCCAATATATTGCCAATATCTCAGTTTTTGAAATATACGCACGTCAAGCAGGCTTTTAGATCAGAATCTTCATGTTCTAGTTTTATAAATATGAGCATCTTGTCACCAATTTTACCTGAAGCAATGATTTGGTGCCTTGAAAATTATACTGCTCAAGAATTTTCAAAGATTTTTATTGGAGAGTTTAATACTCCAGAATTTATTTGGAATACGGAAATGAGAAGGTTTTTAATTATGAATGTAGCCAATCATATAAGTGATTTTTCGCCGAGAATTGTGAGCAATACGCACATAATTTACCAATATTTGCCCATAGCTAGAGTGGAATATCCTCAATTGGAGGGAGAAGTATTTTGTAATATTTATTATTTGAGACATTTGACAGATTCTCAATTTTCACATACCTGGGAGATTAAAGATCCAGTAATTTACTTAATATTTTTTTAAAAAATTTTTAAATTTAGGTTTCTCTCCTCAAAGACATTTTGGGTAGATGGTCATTGGAAATTGGCAAAAAATCTCCAAAATTATCAATTTCTAATGCTTTGGATATTCTAGACTTTGATAAACAGTTGATAGACCTTCCTGAATTGAGTGTTATAAAACACAGATATTACCAATTGTCCCAAAAATACCACCCTGATAAAAACCCCGAAGGAGCAGACATGTTTATGAAGATAAACGAAGCATACCAATTTCTTTCTGAACGAAAAGCAAACGTTGGAAAAATGACTTCACGCCATGTACTGAAATTATTACTCAAGACGCAAATTATTCTGTATGAACGGTATATGGAGATTCTCGAACCTTTTAAATATGCAGGTTACAGCATGCTTGTTAAAATGTTGATAAACGAAACCAGCACGCCAGATTTATTTGAAAAAGAAATTGATATTCTCCCCCATGCTTGTGAACTCGTCTATCATACAGTTAAAGCTTCAAGATTGAACGCTCAAGAATTGCGAAGGGAAGGAGGTCTTAAAGTGCTTCAAATGGCATTGACTCGTTCTGTTAGTGTTTTGTCTCTTGTCAGTAAACCCTCGGATTTAGCTGTGAAAATTTGCTTCCATATCGCCGAATGTTTTTGCATTGCTTCGTCATTTGAAGAAATACGGGAATTGATCCAAGAAATGTCCAGTTTAGTTGTCGATTTTTTGAAAATTTTGCATTTAAAACAGTTGGTATCACTCAATACAACCGTTATCAAATGTTTGTGTGTTTTTTGCAAAGATGTAATTTTACAAATGAACTTGTTTAAACATGGAGCAATGTTTTATGTGGTGCCTAACATTTTCAATTACGATTATACTTTAAACGAGAATTTGACTCAACACACGGAAGAGACTAATAAACAGTTGATTCTTAATGCACGAGCTAAACAAAGTATCGTTTTTTGTGCTTGTATTGGAGGTTATTTGACAGGAGAATATGAAAGTCCCATAAATAGACCTGGACAATTAGTTTTGAACGGCTTTTTTACTCCGTATGTTTCGAGGAAAATGGCGGATAATAATTTTGAGGATTTGTTGAAGCTTTTGAATAGCAATGTTTTGACTCCTTACATGATTTGGGATAATGCAGTGAGAAATCAGCTTGTAGCACATGCCAATAGGTTTTTAATTAAAAATTGTTATTTTAATTTAATTTAACTTTTAGCGAAGCTCAACATCTTGTTCGAACCGGTAAATGCAAGAATGAATATGATATGGAATTTAAACTATCTGCTCATAAAGACGAATTGGTAGTTGGTGAAATTTTCATCAACATTTACAACAATCAAAGCCATTTTGTCATTGAAAGCCCCAAAGCTTTTGTTCTTGATCTCATGTACTATCTTGCAGAAGCCGTCAAATATTTATCAGTATTTCGCCCAGATAAAATGACAAAAGTGGACAAATATAAACGGTCAAGCGCTGATTTAAAATCCAAGTTTAAAACTAGCATTGATGATGTATTGGCAGTGCTCATGGCTTTATACAATGCTATAAATCATAATCCAGGAGTCGAGATTCAGTTAGTGGGGCATTTTAAAGTTTTGTTTATTTTTCTCAACATGGAATGTTTAATCGAGGCCATCCAGACAATTATTGACATTTTGCTAATTGCAATAGGTAGTCAAATATGCATCAGCGACATTTCTTCCACAAATAGCATGGAGTCTCTCTTGTTTATCCTTCAAATTGATCGGTACAAAGACTGTATAATTGTACTCTTTACTACCTTACTTTCTTCAAAATCTGTACTTAAAGAGTGTCTTGTTAAAGGGATTTTAATTTATTCTTTGGACGTTTTTTGCAATTCAAATTTGGTGCAGTTGAGAACAAACACTGCTGCATTATTAGCTAAATGCATGTCGGATAAACTGGTCGGACCAAAGGTTCGTATGATTTTGAACAATTTTCTTCCGGCCGTTTTTATGGATGCCATGTGTGACTCACCTTCTACTGCAGTACAGCTTTTTGATGGAAATCACGAAAACCCGGAATTGGTGTGGAATAAAGAGTCTAGACAAGATATAAAAAAGACAATTTCTGTAATGAAGTGTGATTTGTACAAGAAGCAAAAGTTAGATTCTAAAACTAGGTGGAAATTGCCAGATTCAAAGAAGCCTTTTTTCCATTTAGCAGATGGGGAGATTATTATATCGGGTGTGTATTTGAGGATTTATATATTGAATCCTGGATGGGTATTGAGAAATCCGCGACAATTTATTACAGAGTTGCTTAATACTTGGTGCACATTATCTGAAAGAAAATCAATTAATGTAATTTTTTACTTAATCTAATTTATAAATATTATTAAGGGTGATGTTTTTGAAATGGTGACCCAAGGAATATCCGCTTTTATGATGCATCAAAGTGGAATAATGGATCAAGTACCTTCTATGGGACACATTCCTCGAATTTTGAAAAACATTTCATGTTCAAAAAACTCTGCTGTTGCTAGATCTGGCCTTATGATTATCAAAAATTTAACAATCAATAAGGTATTATTTTTTTTTAATTTTAAACTTTATAAAAAATGTTTTTTAGAGATGCATTTCCTCTCTCATTGAACACAATTGTCTAGATTTTATAATTCAAGCCTGCAAACAAAACGAAGACATTATCGATGTGTCTGTAGATATATTCCGCAATCTTTTTGAATCCAACAATGAATCAATCGCTAAACAAGCCCTAGACACAAACATTATACCTTACCTTTTAAAAATTTTGGAAAAAAATTCAAACGAATTCAACTTGAAAAATATTGGAGCAATTAGAGCCAATTTAGTCAAAGCTTTGAAAGCTTTGGCCACTAGTTATGAATATGGGATGGATGTAAAATTACTTTTTTTCATTTACAAAATAATTTTAGATTACCAATTTGTTAAACTCACACAAAGTATGGCAAGATTATAGCCAACAAAAGCATGATTTATTTTTATCAAACGAAAATACTCCACAACTTGAAGGTTTTTTAATTTTTTCAAACCTTTTTAAAATTAAAATTAAAATTTAAATCATTAGGTCCCAAAGTGGCTGGCTATCTCATGTCTGCGCCTCAACCTTCCAACGATTACAAAAGTGAACCAAATTTATAATCTTAGTGTTTATAAAATGATAAATGAATATAAATTTGTTAATAAAGATTTAACAATAATAGATGTGAAAAATTATGTGACTTGTCCAAACACTGGGTTGTGGCGACAAATGGCTGGTCCCTTTTCGTCGTAATCTGCTTTTGTGTGACAGACTTTTATAAATTGAGGCTAATAAAATAAAAATATAAAATAATTTTCTATAAATTAATCTTTTTAAAATACCGTCGAAGCCAAAATACTACCACCAAACCATACTGCATGTCGTTGCATTCCATGTGTTACGACATTGACTTCGATAGGAGTTGGTTTAACTTTTCCCTGGCTCATTTGGACAGTTTTATCATATCTTGCTTCAACAGATTTTTTCAAATCTCTCGATATACGTTTGTGGAGGTTGTTAAACATGGTAGATCCTCCAGATAGAACAATATTCTTAAAATTTCAATAAAAAAAATATTAAACTTTAAAATTTTAGATTCAATTTTAATAAATACCTTGTATAGAGGACGTCGTATATCGATAGGACAGCTAGTAATAACATTGTCAATTATTCGGGATATAGAGGTTGAATAATTAGGATTAGAGATCTAATTTTGTCGGTTTATATATAATAAAATATTTTATGTTACCTCAGGACTAAAGAAAATTTCTGGACCTAGAAATTTCTCATACCCCACATCAAAAGTGAAGGGTTTTTTGTTTATTGTATGTGTTCCAGTGTAAGGAATAATGTGTTTTTCAGGTTCAGTATCATATTTTGCAAATTCTTTTACCAAATCAGGGCACACGTAACAATACGTTTCCTAGAAAAAAATTTGAAATTTGAAATTACAAATAAAATAAAATTTGTAATTTTGCAGATTGACACATTTTTGATAATTTATCATTTATGTTGCAAGTTTTCTAATTATTTACATGTGATACATATTTTAATTTTTCAGATATAAGTTATATCATATAACCAATTAATTTCTTTGATAATAAAACAATATTTTTATAAATTATCTTAAAATGTTCAAAATTAACCCATAAGTTTTGAATATTTATTTTATTTTCAAATAAATTTTAATAAAAAAACCTGTATCAATTTTGCAGTTTCATAAGATTGTTCAGCAGGAATATTGGGCTCTCTGTCCCGAAGTAACTGTTGTACATAACTGGTAATGTCCCTTCCTGCTATAGGAATGTGTTTAATACACGACCCAACCACATAACCTTCAGCCTGATGGATAAATTAACAATTATAAAAACAAAAATAAAATTATCATTTTACCACTGGTATAACGTGAGTGACTCCATCTCCACTATCTAGTACTGTTCCGGTTAATTTCCTCGTTTTAGAATTTTTTGACGTCCAAGATGCAGCCAAGGCCAACACAGCCTATATAAAATAGAACATTTATTTATAAATAAAAAATAAAAAATAAAAAATAAAAAATAATTACCTGAACTGCAATATATAAACCTGGAACGTTAAAAGTTTCAAACATAATTTCAGCGATCGCTTCTCTATTTTCTGGCGTATTTAGAGGTGGTTCTGTCTAAAGACAACTTAATTAATATAAAAAACATAAAAGTTTTCAATATTTTACCAACAAAAAATAGTGATCTTCAGGAACTATTCTACAATATCGATATAACGTCCTAGCAATATACTTTTCAGCGAGATCTACATCTTCAATCACTCCATGTCTAATAAACCACTAGGAAATAATTTTAATTTTTTTAAAATGAAATTGTAATATAAAATTTTGTGTACATTAGTACTATATCCGTTGACATTTGAAGCCCTATCTCCAATAAAATAATCTAGATCCTCTAGCCCCATAGATCCGATTTTGGCATCCTTTGTAGCAATACAGCTTGGTATCATAAACTGAGGTTCAGAGTTTCCTGCAAATCCAATTTTTGCGTATCTGCCATTTTATGATTTAATTAGAAAAAATCTTTTCATAAATTTAAAAAAACCCTGTTCCATTGTCCAAAATAACAGGTGGAGTATTGTGGGCCATTCAAAAACTATATTTGTTGGTTAGAGAAATTAATTATAATTCAAACAACATGTATATAAACGTCAATCTTAAAAATTATTACAAATGTTACCTGAAAATGTATTAATCTTGTAAAAAGTTTTACTTATATCTTAATATGAGGTATCCTGTTCAAACAAAAACATGGTTGGTAAATGATGGATACTATTTACAAATAGAAAAGATGTTTATTAGAATTTTACATTTTTGAAACTACAGTAATAAAAACTTTTTAATAAATGAGTTTTAAAAAAAATGTAAAAATTAATTATAAATACACCCATTTTTGAAAAAATTTTTATAATTTTATACATTTTAAACAGACATAAAGTACCCATCAATGCAATGAAATGATAAATCAAAAAACTTTACAAACTTGTGAGATAAGCGCAGAATCGATCAAAATATCGGATATATATTAATAATTAAATTTTAATTGAAGAAATTGTAACTTTTTTAACCATTTTTTAGCGCCACAAGTTTTAATATATTTTTATGAAAAAAATGGACAAATTAAAGTTCTCGTAACTTCCAAACTCTTACAAATATAGAAATGAGAGTTATCTCATCTTAGTGAGTAAATATTTGTCTTTTTAATGAGCTGTAATGTAAAAATCGTGATATTTGCAATGCAATCTATTGGTCGTTTTTACATGGATTTGCCCATTTATTAAGTATAATAAAATTAAGTAAAAATAATTTTGACAATTTTTCATCACTAAAAAATTGAATTATCTGATTTGGATTTCAAAAATCATGGATTCATAAAATTTATGGTAAAATTTATTAATATTAATATTTTATAATAACCATGGATAATCGTTATAATCTGTCATTTTAAAGTTAACGTTCATTTGTTTTATTTGGGTTGCGTGCTTGGATTTTGTACGTTGTTATAACAAATTTTTCATTTGTCAATATTATTTTATTAATTTACATTTTGAACAGAATTTTAAAATTATTTAATTTGAAATTTACTCATGAGTTTTGACAATTTCGAGAACGAAATTGATATTCTCAACAACCTTGATTTTGAGTTTGAGTCATTCGATACCAACTATATTGGAGATTTTGGCACAAACGATTATCTCTATCCTTCTACGTCTAATTTGACTATCAATAACGAGGCGGATCCGTTTGGTTTTGAACAACTTCATGTGGACAATGACACGTCACAAGATTACACGGCAGTAAAAAATAAATAAAAATATTTTAAAAAATATTAAAAAAATTAAAATCATTTTAGTCGAGTCCAGAAGAAGCTTCCATCGAAATCACACCTTTAGATGAGCTACCAAAATGTCACAGTTTTCAAAAAAACAACTTTACCAATGTCTACAATCCGGACATGTCTTTGTCGTTAAATTGCGATGTTAAAGTCAACAAGGTTGCCGTCAAATTGGACAAGAAGGTTTATAAAGTTCAGAAAATAATGCCTAAACAGCCAATGACTGCTTTAAGGGTTGAACAAATGAATCAGAATGAAATTGAGAAACAGAAAAAGGCCCAAAAAATGATGAGAAACAGGCTAGCTGCGGCTAAATCAAGAGACAACAGAAAAAAGGTTATAAAATTAAAAAACTTACATATTTTTAATTAAAATTTCATTTTCTAGTATGTCACATCCCTTGAACAACAATTGAGTCAATTGACGGATGAAAATGAAAATTTGCGAAAATCTAATAAAATATTGGAAAATGAGGTTGTTCGAGTAAATGTAGAGAATGAACGTTTGAAAATTTCCATGAAAGATATCCCAGAAAACACTGGTGCTAAACGGATACGAATTGCCAAGATTTTTATTTTTATATGTCTTTTTGGCGTCAATTTAAAGTATTTTAATTTTATTTTAAAAAATTTTAAAAAAAATTTTTTTAGCTACATTATTTCACCCATCAACTTTTTTAACTCTTATTCTACAATACCAACATCTCCAAATTTCAATTCAAGGCGATTGTTTGCGGCGAATAAAGAAACGGGCGTTGCTATCGGAGGTAATATTCCAGAGTATGATAAAATTTGTCCACATCAACATAATCTCACAAATATGGAAATTGAAGGGTATTATAATAATTTATTAATAAATAATTATTTAATTTTAAATGCTTAAAAAATAAAAATTAGCTTGGCTAAAGGGTTGTCAGATCTGCAACAGAAAAATGTTCCACCAGAGTCATCCATGATTATTTGGAAGTAATTTAAATTAAAACTTTAAAAATAATTTATATATTTATAATTTTTTATACTAATTTAGAAATTTACCAAAAAGTCGCCCCACAGCTTTATCCAAAGATGCTATTGAGAATTTCATTCAAAACTTTCAAAAAAACAACACTGCATATATCGTCAGTCAAGACAGAGTAATTTAACTTTTGTGTATTAAAAAAAATATAAATTTATTATTTTTTATAGAGTTACACGATATTTGCACCAAAAAATATAAACATGTCTGAGGGAATTAATCTAGAAATTTTGCTCCCCTACAATAGATATTTTTCAATGGGATATCTCTCTGGTATTTTTTAAAAAAATATTTAAATATTCATTTCTATATTTAGAGGCTTACAGGTCATTTAACGGGAAAATGGTAAAATTCAGTTGCGGTCTCATGGCTTTGGATTCGGTTAACATTAACAAGTTTAAATAACTCGGTTTAAAAACGTTGACTGAAAGTTACACATAGTTATAAATACTTTCTCACAAAGTAAGTTATATTTTAAAATCTAATATGTGTTGTATTAATTAATTAAAATTTAAAATAAATTTACCTTTGAATATTTAAATTTATAAAGTTACATTTGTCAACATTTGCCATGACATATTTAATCTTGACAAGGTAAAATGGTACCTCCTTTTGTGAGATTTTCAATTTATAAAATATAAAACTTTATAAAATTCATCCAACCTAAATTTAAAAAGCTAATCAGTTATTAAGAATGTCCCGATTAATTTACTTAAAGTTGCTGTTTGTCATTTGTATAGGTTATTATTTTAATTTGTTTGAAATTAACTTTATACGGGACAATATCTGTGACATGTATGCTACAAAATCGGCATATTCTTTTCTAAAAGATGCATCAAAACATGTTGGTAAAATTGAGCCATCTAAAGCCATATCTCTTATATTATTATCCCGACACGGAGATCGCGAACCCACCAAGAATAAATTTAATCACTTTAAACATTTTATTGAAAGGTTACATAAATATGGTGTCATGAAGGATTATAATGCTAGTTTATTATACACTAGACCTGGCCAATTGAATGAAAATGGGAAAAGAAATTTGAAATTTATTGCAGAGTCGATAGTATCTACTTTCCCTCTTTTATTTGACGAAATTAGAGAAAAGTGTAAAATAACATACTCTCCCGGATATCAAAAAACTGTTAAATTTATCACATCGTATAAACAACGAGCAGTGGACACTAGTAGAATATATTATAATGTCTTTCTCAACAAAAGCATCAAATTGGAAGAAAAATGGTTTATGGTACGAAACGATTTGCTCCGATATTATACTTTTTGTGAGAAATATACAAATTTCACTGAAAATGTTAAAAAAAGTGTTTATGAAAAGAATAAATTTGCCGATTTACACTTTCCAGGTATAAAAAGTGACATTAAACAATTGTTACAGTTGCCCAATGAATTTATTTTATCACATGGTATAAAATTGTTAATATTATAATTTAATAATTTTTAAAGATGATGTTCACGTATTATTCGCGATTGTTGGTATTGAAATTTCGCAATATGATTTTTCCGTGTTTGCCGACTTATTTACAGACGATTTTCGCAACATTATATCATATTATTTGGAAATTAACGTGATTTTTACAAAATAAATATAATTTTTAAATTTATTAGTTATATTGGAGACGTAGTAAAGGATATTCCATCAACTTCACACTATCTTGCATTCTTTTACATGACATTTTTAAAAGAATAGATTCTGCAATAGAAAACCACAAAAAAGGCCTAGAGTAAATTTTTTTCAACTTTTTTGTAACTATTTTTTAGTCATCAACTTTTGACTGTCATGACTGGTCACGATTTAACCCTAATTCCGTTCTACACCCTCCTAGGATTCTTGGACGATAGCCCTCATGTCACAAGTGATAATTGGGAAATTTTAAAAGACAACAGGGCATTTAACTCTTCGCGCTTGTTTCCTTTCTCGGCCAATTTTATCTTCGTCTTGGAGTTTTACCCGCAAGATAAAACGTACCATTTAAAACTATTAATGAATCAAAAATACGTGGAATGGCCAAATGTTGGAAGCACGTTATTTGAAAAGGTACGTGATTACTATTTAAAAAAGTACCCGTTAACTATCTGTAAAGATATTTGTTGATTTTATTTATTGTGATTTAAACATTTCGTCGTCTTTATAACTCAGAAATTTGCACATTTTGTTGTTAAAATTAGTCGACCTTTGTTCAATTTCAATGTATTTCTTTGTCATGTTGGACGAGAGATATTCAATCACACGGCTAGATTCCTTCATGACATTTAACATGTTTTTATACTTGTTTTTTATGTAATCTGAGCTTTTTTCATTAGTAGCTAAATATTAAAATTTACAAATTTATCAAGCTTATAAATTATTTACCTTTCATATGACACGCCAAAAAGAAAATGGCAGAGCTTTTTGGAGACATGAATGGATGTTTGGGTTTAAATTTGGCGACAGAACTGAGCGAATCTACAAGTTGGTCTGCTAGAGTTTGTTCCAGGAATCCACACGTTGGTAAAGATTTTATATCGATATTTTTCGCCATTGGAGGCAGTTTACAGGGTAGAGTAATGTTGCAGTACTTGTAAGGTTTTCTAAAAAAATTATTATTTTAATATTATTTTATCCTTTTTTTATCATTATTGTTTATTATTTTATTATTATTTTAAAAATAATACCGCATAAATTTATCTAATGCCTTTTCGTCAAAAAAAGTATAGAATTTACTATTGTATTGAACTGTAAAGTTGTAGGAACCTTGTGTTAAACTTTCGTATCTAAATGAACATTTATTTTATAAAATAATTTTACTTTTACTTTTCTCCTTCATCTATAAACGTGACGGGACAATACCCTCTAAACTCTTGCTTTATATTTAAATTTTCTTGTAGATTATTGACATTTATTCTTTTTGGTAAATAATCACTTTTAGGCAAGCTTTTGTCGTTGAGACTCGTTATATACTTTTCAGCATCATTTAAAAATATTTTCAACTTTTCTTGATTCTCCAATTGATAATAATAACCTACAGTAACATACTAATTAAATTTTTTAAAATATTTTTAAAGTTACCTTTATATTCTGCATCCAAATCATGCCCTTTTCGATCGGACAAGTCCACCAATTCATCATCACGTACAAAACTAACAGGGCAATATGTTTTGTAAGCTCCTTTAAAATTAGAGAACGTGGTTGGTCGGATACACAACCCTTTGATTGGGGCAGATTGTTCTATATAAGTATATATAATATATATATTTACAATGTTAATTACTTAAAATGTTAAATTCTTACCATTTTGAACAGCAGCGACATATTCTTGAACGTTAGATATTGCATTTCTAACAATTTCTCCAATCGTATGTGACAAATACCATTTTGATTTTAATCCGTCGACTTTAGAATAGTTTGAGTATTCACTCATGAACCACGATCTAATGTCAGAAATGTGTCTGTTCCAGCTCGTTAATCTTACAGCAAACATTTTTGCGCTGTCGTGTTTTTCAAACTTTCTAAAAAAATATTTTAAAAAATTGTACATAATTTTTTTCTTTTCTCCCAACATTACTTTTCTGTTGCAAATCGGTCTATAGTAGCTCTATTAATAAGTTCTTCAGTTGTCACGTCCAATTCAATAACTCGGAGAGGTAAAATGTTCCTCTCAAGCATTAAAATCAGCTCATCGAAAGTTTGAGGGAAATTATCAAGCACATAACTAATTTATTTTTAAAAAAAATATTATTTAGATAATTCCACATCAAAACGACAAAAAGTTGTGTTACAAATTTGTTAAAAATTTGTCGTTTTGACGTGGAATTAGTAATTCCCAATTACTCATTTAAATTAAAATTTTACCCTTTATTGACACACTTGATGTCTTTCAACACTACTTCCAAGGCAGCAACTTTTAGTATATCCGGAACATATTTACCTTTGACTAATATGTCCTTTATTTGTTTTCCTAAAGCAGTTTGTGGATAATTCTTCAATAACCTTCTTAGAACATCGCCTATGGATAGTTTTTCGAATCCGTACATTTGTGCAATTCGAATAGCCTCTAAAAAATAAAAAATAAGAAAATGAAAAATAAATATTCTTAATTAATAATTTACGTGTAGTTTTCCCACATTTAGGTGGTCCAATAATTGAAATACTAGTAGTCACTATGGGCTTACTATTGAGCTCATTGTTGTTGATGTATTTCAACGGATGTTTCATAAATTGGTCCCTATTCTCTATTGTCTTGAAAAAGTAAATAAAATTCCTATAAATTGCCGTAATTGAAGTTGTATCGTTGTTTTGTACAAAATCGTTATTCGCCAACTAAATATCGATTTTAAAAATCAATCAACAATAAATGTTATTGATTTTAAAAATTGTAATTAATTATATATTAAATTACTGATACAGGACACCAATGACCAAATCGAGAGAGTTGCTTGTATCCTGTGACGAGCATTTTGTTGGCAATTCCATCTGCAACAGGATAAACTCTTTCACATATAGATTCTCGGCATGTTAGATATTTAGACGTGTCTCTGTTTAACTTGTACCTCGTAATGTGAGGCTTTCGATCGCTTTCTATATTAATATACTCTAATAATATTTCAGTGGCTCTTTCTTCCACGTTGCTAATTCTATTAGTTTCATTATCATAGAGCTCTTCAATGTCATTCTGAAACCGATCTTTAGCTTCTTCTTCAGTTTCCGAGTCTACATTATCATCATCGTTGGCATCATCATCAAATTCTTCTCTCAGTTGTTCCTCTATAGCTTCCATTCTGTTTTTATAATCCTGTTCTTCATCGACGGAACTTTCTTGTGCGTTTAAAGATTCATCATCGATAGAATTTTCAGAATTTACGCTTTTTTCTTCATCGATTGTCTTGTCGTGATTAACAGCGTCTTCTTCGACCAATTCAATGCGTCGTTTATTCATTGTTTCAATTTTTTGTTTTCTGAGTACATCTTTATGTAATTGGATTTTTTCATGACGCTTTTGTCTTTTTTCATTCCATCTTTTAAGTCTATCGGGGATGAGTCTATTGGTAATTTCCACCAATTCACATTGCATTATAATCAACACATCAGCAAAATAATCGCGATCTTGGATGTAGTAAACTTCTTCCACGGTTCGAGGGAAACCTTCAATGATAAAACCTGTCGATTTGTAGGGTTCTTGAGTCCACCAGGGGGATAGTATTTTGTCCAAAAGTTCGTTGGTTAGCGGTTCATCATTTTCTAAATAGTTTCTTATCGCTTCTTCATCATCGGTGAAAACCACTTCTTTCGAACTTTCGTCAGTTTTGCTTGAACTAAATATATATATAATTATTTTAAAAAATATAAATATAATTTACTTATCCTTAGTGTCATCTGTAACTTCACTTTTTTCGCCAATTTCTTCCTCATCCATACTCTCATCATCGCCATCATCCATGGGAAAATACTCTGCTCCAATAAACTTTTTAGTTTTTTGAAAAATGATATTCTGTAAAACTTTTCGAAATTGAATATAAAAAATATTTTCTCTCCTTGCTAGATATTGGCCATGTAATGTTTTTCCGCTGCTCTTAGCTCCAATAATAAATATACGAGGAGGAGGAATCTAAATAAAATTTAAAAAATTTTTAATAATTAAATAATTTTTTAAATTACTGTTGGTGGTGAACTTTTCGGCACAAAGCTCTGCGGCTCTTTCAAAAACAAATCTCGTGACTCAACAGTCGAAAAATAATAAATCTTTTCCCTGTATCGTGCAGAAATTTCCGAATTTCCTGGAACCAAAATATCCTTCTTTTTCAATTTCACGGGACAAAAATAACTAGTGTCTCCCAATTTCTTACTAATGCTTCTACTAGGGTCTATCGATTCTTCTGCCATCTCTTCTTTTATATCCTCTTCTTCACTATCTTCGTTTTCATTATCATTTGTCTGATTTAATAACCTTTCAGCTTCCACGTCTTCTTCTTCCTCATCTAAATCGACGGCTAATGTCTCCCAAGCATTGTAATTGAACGTCTGAGTGAGAACATTTTGAATTTCATCGGCTATATTGTCCAATTCTTTGGGCTTTATTAATGTATGTACATTTGTTGGAGCGACATCCAATGTGCCGGGAATTGTAGCGATAGTTTCGGAGATTGTAATTTCGTTGGACAAATTTATAACGATGGGCTCAATCGTCAGTGTTGTTAACGAATCATAAAAGTTTCTCTCCGATTCTTCAATAATACTGTTTTCCCTCAACATTATGGGCAGTTTTTCAACATCCTTAAAAGATAACGCCATGTCTTGATAATCTTCCTCCTTGATATCGACGCTGTTTTTCTTTTTTATTTCAGTGGGATTGTTGTCGGGTAGATCCATTTTGTTTTCAATATTCTCTAATATTTCGCCCACGGATGTCGTTTCCTCATTATCATTTTGATCAACTTTTACATCCTCCTGTTGCAAACCTTCTTCATTATCTTTTTCTTTTTTATCTTCGATTAGTACAACATCTTGTTCTTCCACTTCAGTTATTCTGTTTAATTTATTTCCCACGTTGCTAAAATCCTCTTCGTCCTGTGGACCATCTGTCTCGCTCTTTTCAGTGGTGACATTTTCACTAGAAGAAATGGGTTGTTCTGTATCTTTCGATTCCAAAATTTTTTCTTCTGAAAGTCTCTTTTGTTGGTCTCGTTTTTCCATGTACTCTTGCTTGACCAAATCTTCATTTATATTAAACCACCTCTCCAAAACAGATTGATTCATATTGTTGTCTTGTAGTTTGATAATTTGGTCGGGTAATATTTCTTCATTATTCAACACATTAATGTATTCTTTTGAAACTGGAAAATTGTCCACTATCCACCCTCCGTGTAAATAGGGATGCTCCGTGCCCATTTTTATTCTTCTAGCTTCCTCTATAATATGTATCCTCTCTTTCAACACGTCCAAGTAAACGTTTGAATCCAATGCAGGGATATTTTCTTGATGAGTTTCCATTGCAGTCTTGACCAAATTATCAACTCGTTCATCGTCATCGTTAACTAGTTCCGCCTGCTCTTCAGAATAAATATCAAAATCTTTGTCAGTGTACATGTCGTCAATTTCCATATGAATATAATTTTCTTCAACTTCCACCTGATTGTCATCTTCTTCCGATTCCACCTTTTCGTTATCAAAATTATCATTATTTTTGGTCTCTTCATTGTCTGGTACTTCATCAGATTCATTTTCATTGTCATTTTCTCTCATTTCTTCGACTTTCATTTTTTTGTCTCTAATTTTTTTCCGACTTTTCCATAACGTTTTTAAATCACTTTTAACCATCATACGAACTTGCTGTAAGTATTGTTCAGTCACTTCGGATCGACACTTTTTTAAAAAATCCAACTTGTGTCGTTCCAAATTTGTTAGAATTTCATATTGTATGTCTATGACAGTTGCGTCGTATTTTTGAGCTAGAATGTGGCATATACTAGATTTTCCCGATAGATGTGGACCGAAAATGATCATTTTTACAGGTTTACGAGGCATCGAAGGGACAAGGTATCTACGTGGGTTTTGCAAAAATAATTTCGCACTCTCGCGGTTTGATAGAAAGTAAACCTTGTCCATATATCCATACGCTAGATCCATTCGCCCATTGGCAAATTTCCCTTCTGCTAGAGACACTGGACAAGTGCATTTCCATCTGGATCTTCGCCATCTATATGTAGGAGCGACTCTTTGTCTTATCGAAACTGTACGAAGAGAATCGTCAATTTCATTATCGTTTGATATAGGAGGAAAAGTTGAAGAAAAATCAACCTCTGAATTTTCCGTTTCTCCGTCTGCTCCTGTTAGATGAATAGGGATAGGAGTGGGGTAAAGTCCTAGGGATTTTAATCGCCAAATTATAGACTAGAATAAAATTGTTATAAAAAAAGTATTTTAAAATCTATGCATACATCAACTATATTGGACAAACTTCCATTCCCATCTATATGAATGACTCTATCTCGGTCGTATTCAGAAATGAGATTCTAAAATAATTTTTTTAAAATTATAATTTATATAAAATATTTTAAAAACATCCAATTGCGGCAAAATGGTGTCAGTGTAATGTTTCAGTTCGTTTTCTAAAACAGACGTTTCAAATTCTGGTAACAATATAAGCCTTTCAATAATGGACAGAGGAAGAACTTTATCTCCTTTTTCAGACTAAAAAATGTACAATGTAATAAATTTTATATTATACCTCTAATCTATAATCATCTGAGCCATTTATTGTACCATCTTGTTCCTCGTCTTCTTCTTCTTCCTCTGCTTCTGCTTCCTCTTCGAAATTCTCCTCCTCTTCGTTCTCAACAAACTTGGTCACTTCCTTCTAAATTTAATATTTAATTGTAATTAACATTAATGTTAATAATAATTTTTATTACAGTTTTTGTGTATTGTGTTTCAGTGTAAATATATCCAGTTTTCAAGTCCATTCGCTTATTTTTCACGCGCTGTAGCACGTCTTGGTCTCGCATCTAAATAAGATTATTAATTTAGTTTTTTTTTAAATAAAATTACATTAATATGAATTATAAAATCTGGTTTGTTAGTCCACGATTTTAAAAAGTTTATCTGTGATTTATGGCACATGTAATGTTCGCTAACAGTGGGAAAATCATCGAGTATGTAACCTCTATGTTTACAAGCTGGTGATGTAGTAGACTTGTAAATCATTTTGGTTATGTACTCGTCACTCACAGCACTCCCACTTTTTAATATCACATCACACGATTCCATACAATCAACAACCTCTTTTTTCAACCCCTTTTGGATTATGTTTTCTCCAGTTAGTACGCTTTCGCCTAGTTGTTTTTTTACAAATAATAAACAATAAATTATAATAAATATAATTGTAAAAGAATTGTACATGATAAATGCACAGAATTCCACTGGTGGCTTAGTTTTCTAGATATGGTTGATTTCCCTGTTCCAGGTTTACCCAAAATGAGAAATGAAGTGGGTTTTGTTAATAGAGATTTTAATTCAGCCTTATATATTTATTTTTTATTTTTTTTATTTTTTAATTTTTAAATACCTCATCTTCATTATAATAATCAACGTTTGAGCAAATTCTATTGACTTGATCTTTCGACATTCCATAGTTGGTGGAAAAATCAACCTCGGGCTCACAATACACCCCTCTAGTATCATCTGCATTGTTCTGAAAAAAATTAAAAAAAAATTAAAAAATAAAACTACCAAGCTCATGAGGGGTGAGTATGAGTATTTAAAAAAACAAAAATATAACACTGTTTGGTGTATATGGGTTTCAGTATCTGTGATTTGTGAATCTTGACAAAGTTTTGTTATGTTGGTAAGAGAATACAATTTATTATAATAATTATTATATAAATTTTTGTAATTATACTTTTATATTAAGTTTTTATTATAAACAGCATTTAATATTAATGTTAGCATCTTGAATAAAATGTATTACTTGATTGATTCATTCACTTAACTTTCTTTTTAAACAGATTGAAAATTCCAGATTTCTTCTGCTCTCCTTCTTTATTCGTAGTTTGAATATTATACGTTAGGATATTGTCAATCCTCTCGTCTTTATTTTTTGCTGCAAAAACTGCAAACGTGTAATCTTGTTGAGTAGGGGGGTTGATGAGGAAATTAATTTTTTTGCCGCTGTTTGATTCAATCGTTTTTACTACTCCGCTTATTACTTTATTATCGCACCTTAGTTGGTATGCAAAATGGTACATTTTTTTGGTATAGAGAAGAATCGAGACGGGTTGATTGTCTGAGCGGTAAATAGTGGAACTTTTTGGATGGTGTTTTTTAATTTCATAGTTTTTATAAGCAGGCATTTCCGGTAAAACATTAATAGTCACATTTTCTTCTATTGTGGAAGGTTTTACATCAACGTTACTTGAAGTTCTTGCCGTGCTAGAGCTATATTTATATTTTACAAGATTGTTGGAACCATGTACACTTATATTGGAACTACTGACGGAAGATTTTTTTGAATTTTGATTAGAGTTTGAATATTCGTTTTTGTTGAAAGGTATTTTCAAAATTTGGCTGTCTACTTTTTTGTAGTCTTTGTTGAAGAATATGAGATACTTGCAAGCGTGTGATAACGTTTTAACGTCCTCACTGAATTCTAGACGACCGTAAATGTCCATTCCATACATTCCAGTTTGAGGTAGATTTACATGGAAGGATATAGTATCCTCTTGAATTAATGTCTCGGTTATTCTGTCCAGATCACCATCATGTAAACTATTGTTGTGCATTCTCGGAATTACATGAACGGGAATTGGAGCCTTCATATGGATAGTAAATTGATTAGTCATAGTATGAATGAAAAAATCTTGATGTGATGTAGGGATTAAACCAAAGTGTCTTTTTGCTTTAAATGGACCCCATTCTCCAACAGCACATGCCGGCAGCATTTCAATTTCTTGCTGTTTTTTCAAAACATTATCTGAAGATTCTTTAGTACACACGACAATTTTGAATTTACAGGCACATTTTAACTTTAAAGGGGTGGTTGTTATATTGCTGTTTGTTTGAAAGGCTTGACTTTTGTTTACAAATATTTCAAAAAAATAATATCCACACAATGGAACCCTCAACATAAAAACGGCTTCGTCCTTTTCAATATAATGAATAATGTATCTTTCCATAAAGTCCTTGTATCCATCCTTTTTGTACTTTTGAATTTTTTCAATCTCTTCCTTACTATTCGTTTTTTTTTCATCTGGGCGAAGTTGATAATGAAATACCAAGTGTTCTGAATATTCAACCGGCATTTTTAACCGTACTTCAAATCTACCTTTATAGTCTGTGTAAACTATAGCTTTTGACTTTGTTTTTTCATTAAACGAAAGACCATAGTTGAAAAAGACAGATCTTACGAATGTCGAAGTCTCAAACATTTTAAGAGAAGTTGGTATATTAAGCAACTGCCATTCCGGTTCTTGTGCCCAAAATTCCATTATAAATTCATCTGGATCCGTGAGAAAGTAATGTTCGTCGTATTGATAACGAATTTCGTCCTTGTCGTCATTTTTAAAGGCGCCACTTCGCTTCATTACCAAATGACGCGCTCCCCAGTTACATTGAACAGGCCACCAATCTCCCTCAATTAAAACAACATTCCACGTGTTTAAAAAACTATTTTCACGGATTTTCATGCCAGGTTCATAACCGACGCTTTTAGAATGACCTTTAATCTCTTTACAATGCAAACCAGCATATCCACAAAGGCGCATAAATAAGGTATGGTAAGTTTCATTCCCATTCTTTATCCCATATAACAGTTTTCGTGGACTGTCGATTTTATCTGAGCCGGTAGATGTCGAGAGGTCGCTGATATCGTTTAAATCCTTCATTGTTATCCATTTGTAGATGGCTCGGCATTTATCGAGATCATTTTCGCATATAACTGTCAATTCTCGGACGAGATCGGTGAATGAAGTATAATTTTCCATCAAAATCTAATTTTCATTTATTTTAAAATAATTTTAGACTAATATTTAGTGATTATTTTATAAATTTTATATAAATTACACTTTCTATGTATTGATCCACCTTTGCAAAATATTCAAATCCATAAAATAAGTCGCGTTTTCTTTTTGTTGGAGCATGGGGAGCGGGGATAACGATTTTCTTATTTTCATCCTCTACTTTCTTTATGTCAATCTCCACTTTGTCTGATTCGGATGTCTAAAATATGAGAAATGGAAAAATTGAATAATAATTGAATAATCATTTAAAGTTTGTCTGATAAAAAAAGTGCACTAAAATATGCAAAAAAATTTTAAAATAAAAATTGAATATCATCCACGTGTTTCAAATAATCAGTTAAATTTTTTCTGATAAAAAAAGTGCACTAAAATATGCAAAAAAATTTTAAAATAAAAAAAGTTCATATAACATAATTTATAATTAAAAATCATCCACGTATTTTAAAATATTGGTTATAAGCTGGGGTTCGAACGGTTCGAGTAATTTCAAAATTTCGGGTAACCGTCATTTTTCGGGTAATTTAAAGAGACATTAATATCAATTATATAAAATGTTATCAAAATTTTTTCCCCGTTATGAAATATTTCGCCTTATAGTTTACTTTTTATCGATCGTTTATAATTTTTCAAACTTTAATTTGTAATTAAATATTTTACCCGAAATTGGGTAAAAAAATAATGTTCGAGTAACCGTTAAAAAAAACCGTCAAGGAATCGGGTAATCGGGTAAAAATTCGAACCCCAGGTTATAAGTTATAAATTATAAGTTAATTAAAAATTTTGTTTTATAATATTCATTTTACCTTTAGTATAACATCAGTCTCTGATTCCCGTTTAGTCATTTCTAATAATGTAATCATTTCCCCGGCGTGTTTTTCAACCAATTGAATTGTTTGATTTTGAATATCTTTGCTTTTCTCGACATTCAAATCTTGCTTAACTTGTGCCATTTTTATCGTAAGGGTTTTTCTAAATTCTTGCTTTGATTTCTCAAACTGTTGGTCTTTCAACTAGAAAAATTAAAATTATTTTCAAAAATAAAAAAATAAAAAAATAAAAAAATAATATAATATAATATAATAAACACCTTTCGATCATTATCATTCGTATCTTCATTCTCCTGTTCAAATTTGTTTGTCAATTCCTTGAGTCTAATTTGCCACATTTCTTCTTCCTCTTTTACAACCTTTTCAGAGTCCAATTCCCGTTCCTTTTCTAACTTCTCCTGCAGATCTAGTTCAGCTTGTCTGTGTTGTTCTTCCAACAACTTTTGCGCTTTATAAACGTCACTATTCTAAAACAAATAATAATGGATCAACTATAGTTAATGAACTAAGTATTAACTACCATAATATTCACAGGATAACTGTGATGTGATAAATCAACCCTCTTTGTCCTACGAGCATTCTCAGCATTCAATCTATGCAACCTCATATGGATAGACTCATTGCCGATGTGTGGAGCATCGGGAACAACGTTAGTTTTGATAGCATTGGCTTTACTGGCATCTATAGTCTGTCTAATCCCAATAGATTGAGCATCTAACCCTAAAGACTCGACCTTTGAACTATGAGTGGCACAGTAAATATCCTTGTCATTTCGATTAGATTGGTTCAGAAAATAGGTTCTTAATGTCAAATGTTGAAAGCATTCACAACAGGTAAAACATTGTTTGTGAAAAAGTACTCCATTTATAGGACCTTGTTTCTCAGCTAAATAAACCCTTTTTGTACATCTTTGACAGGTTTCCACAGGTTGAGAAGAAAAAAGGTGCTGTAAATGCTTTGGAGCTTCATTAGACATTTTTTCAGACATAGTTTATCAACTTTATCTTGAAACTGTATTAATTAATTGTTGAAACATTTAGACAATAAGTACAATTGATACAACCTGCTCTAATTTTATACCAAGAGAATAAAAATAAATGGTAACACTATACTTTGATAATTTCAATATCACAGTCGATTAGCTTTTTAACATTTTTATAAAACACAGAAAGTTGCTGTAACCTATAAATTTTAAAAAATGGTTTTCTAAAAGTACCATATTGGAAACGCAACAATACTTCTTTATCAATCAAGCAATAAGTAATGTTTCCAATGAAGCCATTTCACAGGAAAAATATTTATTACTTGAGATTGATATTTAGATTTAATTCATTAATGTTTGTCGTTACGAGTCGTGTCTAAGATTTAAGAATGTAGACGAAAACTACAATCTAGTATTTTATTATAAAATTTATACATATTTCTATTTAAATTCTAGAGTGGAATTTATTAATCACACGCATACTTAAAAAATTAATCGTTTAGGTACAAATAGTAGAAATAGTACAAATCCAAATTCAATTTTTAACTTGAAACATTTAAGCCTTTTAGGTTCATGTATGATAAAATTTATCACAAAATGAATATTATACTTTGACGCAAATATATTATTAATATTTAATCGCATTAATTGATTAATTCAATGATACCAAGTGGGTTATTTAATTATAATAATACAGTACAACATGAATTTGCATTGACCTAAAATTAATTCCATTATATTAATTGAATGACGCTGATTCTTATGATGGTCTTGATATTTCTCAGGTACTCCCAGTTTTTGTGTTACCTGCATTTTAGAAAAATCTCCTTCAGTCGACATTCAAACTGTCATAACTGTTCATAACACCTTGACGATAGTGATAATACATTATAATAATCGAACAATGTAAAGATTGGCTTTCGAATGTAACACAACTTTACTCGGTCAAGCTTAAATTATATAAGTTACTGGCTAATAACTGATCACAAAATGAGATGTTTATGATTGACTGTAAATAGTATTTTGTTTTATTTAAAAATAAAAAAATTCTGAAACTAAACGAATAAATACATTTTAAAATTTATTAATTTCAATACATGTATATTTTAGTCATGTAAACGTCTTTATCGGCGCATTCTCTCTCACGATTGTAATAGTAGAATTTCCCATCTAAAATATTTTTTAATTTTTTAATTTTTTAAATTTTATAAAATTATTAGATGATGTTATTTTTTACCTCTTCTTGTTAATTTCTTTACAAATCCATTGTGGGGCCATCTCTCTACCTAAAGTTTTTTTTATTTTTTATAAGACATTTTAAATCTATAAATTTCTTACAACAAGCCCATTATGAACTTGGACATATTCATTATAGTCTCTATATCCGGCCAATTGAAACCTATACGCTTCCTCGACATTTTCGTCCCATATTTTTGGCCTGGTCATGGATTTTGGAGTAATTTTAACTTGTTGCATTTTTGATATTTATTTTTGTTTGTTAGACAAAATAATTTATTATGTTTGTTATAAATAATAAAACCTCTTGTTTCAGGTTGTAATCTTCAACAATTTTTGTTTTTTGTCGTGGGGAAATGTAAACAATTGATTTACCTCAATACTATTGAAATAAATAATAATATTTATAAAGTTTATAAATTTTATTGTTTTCACTTTCATGAGTAAATTTCAATTTCAAATTTAAAGCTGAATTTTCATTTTGATGAAAAAATAATTGAAACAAAATGAAAAAATAAAATTTCAATTAATTGCGCCCAATAACAATAATCGCATGTACCAGGTAGGCAACCGATAAAATTTATCGAATAAATGATAAATTTGTTTACAAAAAGTTGTAATTTTTGATTGTTCATTTTCCAATATGACTGTGACTGCTCCCAAGAAAAATTCACTCTTATCTCGTACTCCTGGTGGTCATTTAATGACTCCTCATATTCAATCATTTTTTACGATAGGTACAGTTTTTAAAAGTTAGAAAGTAAATTTTTTTAAACTTTTTATTAATTTTTCTATTATCGTTATTATGAAATTTATAAAAGTTTATTAAAACAGCTCTAAAAGTCGATAAGATTATAAACAGTACAATTTCAATGTGTGCGATAAATATTCAGACAACTTACATTTACATGTTTGAGTTTAAGAATGATATAGACGGATTAAAATTGTTGACCAAGTTGCATCTTTATCCTCCAAAAGAGGTGGATATATTTTATATTTATATTTTAATGTTTTTTTTTATTTTATTTATTAAAAATCTTTTAAATTTTTAGATAATCTTGCCAAATTCATTCAACAAGAATCTCAACCAAGCCACAATCAATACGATACAAAATAATTACCCTGATGTGCCTCTGAATTTAGTAAAATGTAAATATTTCGATCGAGAAGTGGGTGGGAATTACTTAAAAAAATTAAGTCTTTCAACGAATAACGATATTGAATTGAATGTCGACATGAACTGTTTGTCCTGTTTAGCGGCTCTAATATCATATACAGAAGCAACTTATAACATAAATTATCTTCCGAATTCGCTCAGAATTAAATTATTCAAGGATGACAGTTTCTGTAATATTGGTAAATTTAATATTTAAAATAAAATTTTTATTTTAAAAATTTTTTATTTTATAGATACAGTGACAATTATGAATCTTGAATTGACAAAATCCAGTCTATGTTTGAATCAATATACACTACTGGAAGTTTTGAACGGATGTGAAACGAGATCTGGTTATCATCTACTCAAGGATAACATAATTGCTCCACCAGTGGGTAACGTATTTTAATTATTAAATATATAATAAATTTTTTTTTAAAATTTTTTTAAATTCAAGACCTCGACCTTGTTTTATCGCGTCAAGAAGGTGTAAAAGAGTTTATACGAGAAAAGGAGAAACTCCGGTTGACATGTTCCACGTTAAAGAAGATTGTTGATTTTAAAATTATCCTGCCTCTATTTTCCGTTAAAATTGAACAGTATACGAATAAATCGATAGAAAATAAAATTGAAGCATTGATAGCCTTGAAACAAAATATACAGGTCTGCCAGGCTTTGAAAACGACGCTCAAAGATTTTGAATCACCTATAATATACGACATTTATGGGGTAAAAAACTTTAAATTTTTTTTTTAATTTTCAAGACTTTGTGTGATGAAAATGTAACTAACGTTTTGACAATTCTAAATTCTTACATGCAAGACACGGCTTTGTATTCTACTTCAAGTTTAAAATTCAGGACAAACAAATGCTTTTGTATAAAGGCAAAGTTTATTTATAAAGATATTTTAAATTATAAAAATTTAATTTCTAGTCCAACGTTAATGGCTATCTTGATATCACGAGAAAAATTTACATTGAATTGATAAATGATGCACCAGGTACAAAAAAAAATTGACAAAAATGTAGTTTTTTATTTTTTAATTTATTATATTAAGATATTCTCAATAACGTCATTCAAGTTTTTCAAATGCCACTCACTTTAGCATTTAACTGCACTCGTGGATATCATATAAAAATGCCCTCGAAAAACAACGAATCAATGACATTTCCGAAAGAATTTTTAAAGGTTCAGCGTATAAAGAATTACCATCTTTTTACAGTCAATGATTTAGTAAATTTATATAATTTATTTTTTAAAATATTAATATATTTTTTAGATGGTTTTGAATGGTAAAAACTTTTCATTCATTTATAAAAACAATTCAAAAAAATGTTTGGATGTATTTAATTTTTTTAGAAAGAATTAATCAAACTATAAGCGAAATTTACCACCTTTCGAATGCGTAATTTTTAAAATGTAATATATTTTTATTTTTTTAGTGTAATTACAGAAATGATTGAAAGAGTTAAACCTCACTTGGCGACTTTTTATTCAATCACTGATTCAATTTCTCTTCTCGACGTTTTGTGTTCATTTTCAAAGTATTCTTTCAATGATGGAACCGGTATTTTTAAAGTTTTTAAATATATTTTAAATAAATTTTTTTTCAGTTTGTCCTGAATTTACAAATACGTTTGCTATTAAGAATGGGCGACATCCCATCAGAAACACAATGTCGGAAATTGTTGTTCCAAATGATGTTGTAATTTTTAAAATTTAAAACTACATTTTATATAAATTTATTTTAGTTTTCAACGGATGAAAAAAACGGAATCATCATAACAGGCCCAAATATGGTATTTCAAAAAAAATACATTTCAAATGGATATTTTAGAGTGGAAAAACGACATATTTGAAAATGGTAGCATTGCTTCAAATAATGGCTCAAATTGGATCTTACATCCCTGCCGATTATGCTTCTTTCAAAATGAGAAAATCTATCTTTTCTAGAATGGGAAATGATAATGATATTTTTGCAAATTGTTCTACGTTAACTAATGAGGCAATTATCATTTAATATTATTTTTATGTGGAAAATTAGCTAAAGGAATCAAATTACATTTGTAACAATTGTGATAGCCATTCACTCGTGATAATGGACGAATTAGGCAGAGGTTATTAATTTAAATTATATTTTAAAATAAAAAAACTTTCTAAGGAACAAGTATTAAAGAAGGGCTGTCTTGCGCAATATCTATTGTTTTGAAATTGATAAATACCAATGTAATTTTCAAAAATGATTTAAATAATATTCTTGCAGGGGTGTGTAATACTCGCAACTCACTTTAACGAAATGTGTCTCCTTAGTTTAATTTATAGCAACATTGAAAAGTAATTTTACTTTTAATTAAATTTTTTTAAAAAAATTTTTTCTAATTTAAAAAAAGCTATCACTTTGAAATGAATCTGAAATACGTGGAAGGAGAGCCTCGATTACATTTTCCAATGAAGATCAAATACGGACCTCTAACAGAAAATGAAAAATACGGATTATACCTATCTAATCTTACAAATATTCCAAAATTGGTCTTGGAAAAGGCGCAAAGCCTCGCACGAAAATTATCTCAACATACAGTACTTAATAAATATTTAATTAAATTAAATTTTAATTTAAAAACAGAATGACAAAGACAAACGAATAAAAAACTTCATAAACTCTGAAAAATTAATACTCTCAATGTTGGCCAGCTATCATGAACCAAACTATGAAAATGAACAAGAGAAAATCGAGCAGGAGGACCAGAATATCAAAATGTTACAAAATCTTCAAAAACGATACACTTAATTTTTTTATAAAAATTTAACAATTTTTTTGTAAAACATTACTTTTTTGATGCCAAAATTCTAATGACGGACGCGTAATATGAAACTAATTGTATGCCTTCTTTTTTGTTTGAGGGGAGAAATTTTAAACACTAAAAAATTATTAAAATTATTATAATAATTGTTATAAAATTTAATGTAAAAAAACATCACCTTTACGTCGTCCGTGATTTTTAGTTCTAAGGAATTTTTTCTAGTGTTGTATTTGAGAACGGCACGACACTTTTAGAAATTTTTTAAATATTTGTTTTTAAAAACAATATACCTTAAACGGGTTGTTTTTTTGTAATTCTGTAGTTTCTTTTATAAATTGGTCCAAATCTTTTATCCGCATTATATTTGGTTTATTAAATTTTGTTCAGTTTAGATTTTAAATATAGTTACCATACGAACGTAAAGTTTATTTTATCAGGTAAAAATATATAAATTTTTATTTTCATACACGTGCTGATAAATTTTAAATTTTATGTCGACCAAAACTAACGAAGATGATGTCGTAACCCCATGGGAAGTTAAGACCACTAATGTTGCAGGGATTGACTATGATAAACTAATTAGTAATGATAAAAATTAGTGTAATTGATTAATGAAGTAATTTTTAAAATTTAGATAAATTCGGCACGACTAAAATAGACTTGGAGCTTCTCGATCGTTTTGAAAAAATTATCGGGGAGCCTGTACACCACTTGATAAGAAGAGGGCATTTTTTCTGTCATAGGTAAAAAACTTTATTAAAAATAATAGGTAAAAATAACTCATTTAGAGATTTTCTGGAAATTGTTCAATCTGTAGAGAAAGGCGAACAAATATACTTGTATACAGGACGGGGGCCGTCTTCCGCATCCATGCATATTGGCCATATGGTACCGTTCATGTTGACGAAGTTTGTTTTGATTTTTAATTAAAATTTTTTATTAAATTATTTTTAAGATGGATGCAACGAGTCCTCGATGCTCCTCTTATAATACAAATAACGGACGACGAAAAATTTTTATGGAGAAATCTCGATGTTAAACAATTAAAAACTTGTATTTTGGAAAACATCAAAGATATATTAGCTGTAGGATTTCCTCTCGACAAAATATACGTACAAATTAACACTGAAGCAATGACGTAAATTTTAAACCTGATTTATTTTTTAAAAATAACCAATTAAGACAAAATCCTATATTCTACCAGTCTGTTTTATCCATACAAAAGCATGTAACACTAAGTCAAGTAAAAGCTATATTTGGTCTGAAATACAACGACTCTATTGGTAAAATTGCGTTTCCAGCTATTCAAGCTGCCCCTTCATTCTCATCAACTTATCCGAAAATTTTCAACGGGAAAAATGCTCGATGTCTCATTATTTGTGCAATTGACCAGGTGAAATTAAATATTTATTTTTTTAAATATTTTCTATAGGATCCGTATTTCAGAATGACTCGTGATGTGGCTCCAAAATTAAAATGTATGAAACCTTGTCTTCTACTATCAAAGTTTGTTCCTTCTCTACAAGGAGCAATTGGTAAAATGAGCTCAAGTGATGAAACAACCTCAATATTTTTATCTGACGATTGCAAACAAGTTGATAAAAAAATTAAAAAATACGCATTTTCTGGAGGTAAAGATACACTTGAACAACACCGAAAGTTTGGAGGAAATCCCGACATAGATGTGGCATTTCAGTATTTATCCTTTTTTCTAGAAGGAGATGAAGAATTGGAAAAAATAAGAAACGTATTTTAAAATATAATTATATATTTATAATATAAATTTTAGGAATATAAATGTGGTTCATTATTATCCGGTAACTTGAAAAAACTCGCCATCGAACTCATAACTAAAACACTGGAAAACTTTCAACAAAATCGAGAAAAAATCACAACTCAAGATGTACAATTAGTAACGACATATAGACCACTAAATTTCAAAACGATTAAAAAAATGTAGGTAAATTAAATTTCGTGAAAAAAAATATAACTTTATCTTTAAAAAGGCAGTAAAAAGTAAATATACAACTTTACTTGTAGATATTATTTAAATATTTACCTAATTACTTTTTGATATTTAAAGTTTAAAATTATGGGAGTTGTAGTTGTAAAAAAAAAAGGCGTAAGTATTTTTAGTCAATTTTTACACGTTTTTACAATTTAGAGCGTTTTCTCGCAATTGAGCGCTGGTATCGATATGGCGGCTCGATCAGTAGAAAAGGCATTTTTTAATCCTTCTGTAACGATTGAGCAGGTCAAACTTACATACCCAATACAATTCAACCGAATTAGGGTACTTATTTTAAAATATTTTAATATTGTTTCACTCCTTTTTCAGATTCAATCTGACAAATCTGAAATTAAAAAGAACCCACAAAAAACGTATTGCTACATCAGAGTTGCAACGGCCAAGATTAGAGGAAATTTCCACAACATGGAAAGCAATATAGTCGAATGGACCTTTGAACAAAGGCTGTAATTTTCATTTTTTCAATTGGGAAATTAATTCTACGTCAAAACGATAACTTTTTAATTTTTAATTTTTAAATTGTAACTCGAGCTTTTTTGATTATTAAAATATAAAAATAACTTAAAAAATCACAATATTTAGGATATGGAATCCTTTTTCAGAAAATAAATTTAGGGAATTTGAAAATCATTATTATTATAATAAATACTTATTTTCACTTTGAAAGATTTTTAAGTTGTCCAAAATTCACAAATCAAAATATTTAAATTTACTTTGACAATATTACAACCTATTGAATACAAAAAAATTATACTAATTTACAGAAAAACTGTAACTTGAAAAACATTAAATAATTGACTAAAAATTTTTAGGAGTAGAATAGTTATTTTAGAATATTTATTTTAGTTATTTTACAGCAATGGACAGCTTATAAGAAGTATATTAAAAAATATATAAAAGCTTTAAAATGCAAAAAAAATGAATTTTAAATAGTGGGTAGATTTTTTAATTTTTTAATTTTTTATTTAAGACAGCGCAAATATTTAAAATTCGAAATAAAGTATACTATTCAAATATCCAACAAAAATAATAAAAAATTGTATGTTAACAAAATGTGTTTTTTCGAATATTAATTGCTAATTATTTTTGTGTACTTCCATAGATAACAGAACCTGAAAAACACCAAAGAACATAACTAAAAACATGCCCATCAAGAAATTAAAAAAATTGTTTTTTGAACAGCCCTAATAATTACACTGTCCAACATCATTTTGGAAGCATATAAACGCTTACATACGTTTGATCAAACTCACCACGCTGATTCTCATAGTGTGTTTCGTTTTTCTCCATCAGATCTAGTTTTTCTGCTACCTGAGTTTTACGTTTGTTTGACTAAGTCAACATTCTAACAATCATAACTCCTTAACTCCTTGACAACAATAGCACCAAATTACATAGTTTGAATCATCAGATCCTGAATTTTTAAACAAGCCATAACTGAATAATTAATATCAATTAATAAAATAGTTATGATCAAAACAATGTTAAAAAATGTGCTAAAAACGTTGTTTTTTCAATTTTTACCTTTACATATTAGTAATATGATATTACTGATTTTAGGAAAAAATAAATATGTAGTTATGATTGTTAGAATGTTGACTTAGTCAAACAAACGTAAAATTTAGGTAGCTCAAAAACTAGATCTGATGGAAAAAAACGAAACACACTATGAGAATCAGCGTGGTGAGTTTGATCAAACGTATGCAAATTTCATGAAAATTGAAGATGATCGAGTTACATGAATTTGGCCTTTTGACGTGTAATTTATTTACCCAATTATATTTATAATTAATTTTGTAAATAGAATTTTCGATTCTGTGCCTTTGTTTTTTTACATTGACGTTTGTCGAGAAGTAATTAATTTAATTCATAAATAAATTAAAAAATTTTTCAAGTACTTGTTGTCTACTAAAACTGTATGTACTGTGAGATTTGACAATATGGAAATTTTACGAAATTTCACAGAAATTCAGACAAAATTTTGTGATGTCAATACGGGCGTTTCTGGGACCTGCTTCGTGTCACTCGTGCAGGGGGATAAAGTGACTATTTTTGGTTTTTTTTTTAATTATTTTTTAGATAAATCAACAACTCCAAAGCAATGGTTATATTCCTCAAGCATCAATTTCAGCTCCTCAACAATTGTCTTCAGAACCACAAGTAAAACCTCATCAGCATGAAGCACCTCCTCCAGAATACAACACGTGTGCATCTTATCCAGCTCCAAATATAAATACTTCAAGTAAATATTTATCAATTTTTATTAATAATTTTTTAGCATATAACCCCGATGTTTTAAGAAACCTCATAGGTCAATTTTCTACGCTCGATCCTTCTGTTGTCAAATCTCTATACGAAAGAAACAACTTCAACGTGGATGCTACTGTGAGAATGCTTCAGGATATGGTTCAAAGATTTCAACAGCCGTATTTTTAATATAAATAATAATACATACATGTCAATTTTAACCTGTTAAATTTAACTTTTAAAAAATGATCCGTAAAATAAGATTCTACATACGAAAAAAATTTAAAAAAGTTATTCTGGTTTAAACTGAAATCATTATTGATTGTAAACTAAAAATTAAATTTCTATTTACTGTGACGATTTTAACCTTTAATTTCAAAACTATCTTTAAAAACAAATAAGTTTATACTGTGTCAATATTTTTAAAATTTTAGAAAAACATTATTTTATTACGATGTAACCTTATAATTTACGTGTTTTTCATTCTTTACATTTAAAAATCAACACAACATGTCTTATGATATAGCTGATATTATTACTCCAGATATATATAAAGTACAAAATTCTCAAGTACAGATACATGACATTATTCCTCTCATAAAAAATTGTATTGACAAACTACGTCATTTAAGCATGTACAAGTTTCTAACTATAGGCTCTAATTACGGATCATATGACGTTGAAAAAGTAGAAAATTATTCAAATACCTATATAATGATGAAAAATCTACGAAAAATCTACAACGGATTAAAATTAAAAGAAGTCAAAAAAATAGGTGGTAAAAAAAGACGTCTTTCGTAAAAAAGAGACCATTTGTATACAAACATGTACATCTTTATAATTAAAATTTTATATACAATTTTTCTAAAAACGAATATTCTTACGCTTTAGCCTTTCCAACTTCCCCATAAATATCCAAAACCTTGTGACAAATACCTTCAATGACCTTTTTTTCAACGTCTGGTATTAATGCTTTCCACCATTCTGCTGTGACGGAATGAACGGTTCCTTTGTATTTTATACGATCAGGTACAAATTTTGTAAATCTACATGACAAGTACAGCATTGACATGGCCACTATATCAGGTTCAATCTCTATACAAAGTGTGGTGCTTAAACTATCGTTGATAAAGGTCCACGCCATTTCCACAATTTTTTCGACTCGTGTTTTTTCGGCTGATTTTTAAATTCATTTTTTAAATTTAAAATAAAATTAAAAAAATAAATTATACCAACTAACATTTTGGCAAATTTCACGAGAAACGTGTAGGGATTATCCACTTGTAAATCAAATTTTATTGTCTGTAAAATAATACTTTCCAGTGTCATAACCTTATCCTATTCAGAAATTTAGTGGTTTATTTAAAACGAATAAATAAAATTCCAAAATACCCTTGGATCTGGTTCAAAAGCTGACCACTCATTCTCTTGTATCAACTCTTTAACGGCACGTAAAATGTCCCTGCACTTTTTAGGTGTTTCTTCCACTTTTCCTGCTAGAAAGAGACAACTTGTGGCAGTAACCTGAATGAATATTATTATTTTTTTAAAAAAACGTACAATCTTGTCAAACTTTTGAAAACTGTGAAACATGTAAAATCTGTGAAAATAAACGATTGCTGTAGAATTGGATGCGGTGGACCTGTTTAAATTTTAAACTGATAAAGAAAAAAAATTTTTTACACGTCCATTTTCGATCCCAGTTCAAAAATAAATTTTGAAGCCAATTGGCGATTTTGCAGTTCAACAGAAAACGGCATTCCCTTTTTACAAGAAGGAGAGTTTTTCAATTCTTCAAGAGAGTAATACCAGTTAGGCATGTTTAATTGAATATTTCAAAATTTCAAAATATCAACAGAGTTTTCATTCAATTGTAAACTCAATTTTAAATTATAAAATAAATTACGAGTCGTAACAAAACAAAATTCACGTAATTAATATTAATATTAATATTTCAATTTTAAATTTTCAACTAGGGGTAATTAAATAAACAAGTTTAATCTAATGGTTGTCAAGTTAATTATATAAATTTCAAAACACATTTTAAATTTTAAATTAATTAACTTTTTATCGTAAAATTAATGGAATAAATGTTTAAAAATGACGCGGTTGTCCTTCAAAGGTATTTATATGACGAGATTCTAGAATTTTGATACTTTTAATGTTTCTGGAAATGATAATGTGAATTTATTTTTTTATATTTTTTACCTTGCAATATTTTCCATGAAATCCAACGTTCCACAAAGGTAAAATTCAAAATTATCAATTTTCAAAGCATAATCACTACAAACTTTCATAATTTCCTCACAAATTTCATTTCGTGATTTTTTTTCAGAATAAAATTGAACAAAATTAAAATTGAAAACATTAATCCTTTTGTCATTCAAAAAATCAGCATAAAGACTATATTCTTCGTTTTTATGAACCGCAATTACAGTATAGTTTAAATTTTCGAGTCTAAAAAATGTTAGTAAAAATTAACATTTTTTATATAAAAATGAGTCAAATACCTGTCATTCTCAAGACTTTTCAAGATTGAGATTATTGGCGTTATTCCCGTCCCATTTACAATAAATACAGCATTTTTTGCCACATTTTCAACCAAATGTGTTTGGTGAGGTAAACTAGCAAGAATGTGTCTTGTTGCATCATTTTCCATTCCTTTTATTAATTTTGCAAAAACAGATTTTTCACCATCTCTAATAACAAATTCAAAATGTCTCAAAGGCTTTGTATTGCTATTTACAAGAGTAAAAGCTCGATCATAATCGAAATCAGCCTTCTGAACACATAATCGGACATGGGATGCTGGAGGTACAATTAAAAGAGGAGAATTATGTACATTGTCAACATTATTGTTTAGAATCTTTAGTTTTATGAAAATTGCTTCTTTTGCAATATTTTTAATTTCCACAAGTTTGGTTTTTATAAAGTATTCACAAAGAGCTTGTTGCAATTCAATTTTCCGAAATTCTTTTTACAAAAAATTAAATAATAATATTTAGCAGTTAATTTAATTGTTGAACCTTTTTTTTCGACAAATTTCCCGTTTTCATCAGACAAATTGCCATTAAATGTGAATATATTTAGAGAATTATCATAAGTTACTGTTTTTAAATTAATTTAATTACAGTATTATTAAAAATTATTAAATTAAAAAATAACCGTCAAACGCTAAAGATGGCTGTTTTATCGTCAATTTCTTAAAAACATCTAAAAAAATTTAAAAATTAAAATATAAAAACTAGAAATCAATTACAAAGACGGTAAAAATACACAAATTCAATATCCACGTTGATTATATTAAAAACACATTTTGTAGAATCGTAAAAAACCAAAACATTTTTATTTTCTCTGCATTTTATTTGTAAAGTTTTTCCACATGTACTTTCAGAAAATCTTAACTATATTTTAAAATAATTTATTTTTAACTTTTTTTGTATTTATTTATAAAAAAATTTAAATAAATTTCAGTAAAATAATCATTTGATGAATTATAATTATTGATAATATTACGTAATTTCTGACACTTTGGAAAATTTCAAGTATTTAGATATCGTTTCAATCAAAGGTCCAATAGCGAATTTTTTCAGAGTGGAATTAACATTCACGTAAGAATGAATCTAATTTCAATAAATATTTATGAAAAGGTGGATATCTTTTTAAATATAAAATAACCTTGTTGTATACAAATGTACAATCTGTACCCGCTACCCTCATAATTTGATCATCTCCACCTGGGTGAAATTCCATAAATAGGGTAACATCGAAAACAATACCTGGAATATCATAAATTTATTATATATTTTATATTTAATTTGTAATAGTTTAAGTTAAAAATTAAACCATTTACTGAAATCCATACACTTTGAAAGGTTGAATGTTTTGTTAGTTCTTCTCTAGAAATACCTAGTTTAAATTTTTCCGCCTTTTCTGCAAAATTTTCGTCCGTGTATTTTGACATAAACTGCATCCAATGCATTACGCTTTTTCCTCTTTTTGTTGAGTGTCTTCGGCTCGACAGATTGAGAAATGTACTCATTTTTATTTTATTAGGAAAATAAAATTTTTTCACTTTAAAAAAATTTAACTTTTAAATTAAAACTAATGTTAATGTTGTCATGGGAACAACTTCAATTTGACAAATTATTTGTACTCTTTTGCCTATTTTAATGATTTTTTTTATAAAAAATGCGCTCCAAAAAAACATATTTTCAACCTCAAATTGCTTGCTACGTTTTCGGATTTGCAGCTATATTAATAACAGATAATGGTAATTTTTATATGGCAATTTTGGGCGATAGTTTTTATAGTAAGATTTTTTATTTTACAGAATAGTCGTAAATAAAATTTTATTTTTAAATTATTACATTGTAATGAGTCAAAAGCAGGCCTCTATATTTAGCTATTTAGGTAGGTTTTCCAAATTTATTTAGGGAAAAAACCCCAAATATCACCTATTTAGATATTTAGGTAAAATTTCCACAATTATTCACGGAATACAGGTATTTTTTTGATATATAGACCAGCATGGAGCATATTATAATTTATAAAGTTACTAATGAAACACTTATAAATCGAGGAAAATCAACTTTCTAGTTTACTTATAATAATAAATTTATTTTTTAAAAAATTAATATAAAACATACTTTATTTCCGAGGGTCCAGCGTTTTTAAATCGTGATATTGTTTCGCGTGTAAAATCCCCTCTAGAGAGAAAT
>JAUZND010055888.1:0-18812 GCA_034780555.1 Coelogynopora nodosa
ACTGAAGAAAACAATTAATTCTTCATACTGGACTGAAGTAAACAATTAATCCTTCATACAGGACTGACGCAAACAATTAATCCTTCATACAGGACTGACGCAAACATTTCATCCTTCATACTAGACTAACGCAAACAATTCATCCTTTATACTGGACTGAAGAAAACAATTAATCTTCATACTGGACTGAAGTAAACAATTAATCCTTCATACTAGACTAACGCAAACAATTAATTCTTCATACTGGACTGAAGAAAACAATTAATCCTTTATACAGGACTGACGCAAACAATTAATCCTTCATACTAGAATAACGCAAACAATTAATCCTTCATACTAGAATAACGCTAACAATTAATCCTTTATACTGGACTGAAGAAAACAATTAATTCTTCATACTGGACTGAAGTAAACAATTAATCCTTCATACAGGACTGACGCAAACAATAAATCCTTCATACTGGACTGACTCAAACAATTAATCCTTCATACTGGACTGAAGCAAACAATTAATCCTTCATACTGGACTGACGCAAACATGTAATCCTTCCTACTAGACTGACGCAAACAATTAATCCTTCATACTGGACTGAAGCACACATTTGATCCTTCATAATATCTTACTAAATCACACGTTCATATGGAACTGAGACACATATTTCAATCCTCATACGAGACAAAGTCATATATTTGTGGACCATCAACTCCATCACAGTCTTTGATACAATCTCGATATCATTTGTTGTTACTTAAATTAACTTCAGTTTCACAACCGTTAACCTTAAATATCGAAGTATTATTAAAATGTTAATTGACATGTATCTGTTGCAAAGAAATATTCTTGATACAATCATGCACATCAACATGAACTTGAACTACTCTCCTTAACAAAACCATTTACCTGATGTTTGAAATCTCCTAATTTCTCAGAGAGTATAAGTTAGATATGCAGACTCACAGGATTCTCCTAATCTCTCAGAGAGTATATTAAGTTAGATATGCAGACTCACAGGATTCTCCTAATCTCTCAGAGAGTATAAGTTAGATATGCAGACTCACAGGACTCTCCTAATCTCTCAGAGAGTATAAGTTAGATATGCAGACTCACAGGATTCTCCTAATCTCTCAGAGAGTATAAGTTAGATATGCAGACTCACAAGACTGTCAGGTACTCAAACATAATAAAATTTTGGAAGGTGTCTATTGGCGACATTCCGACAGAATGAGATATCGCTATCCAGTTATTCCTGTGTCCGAACTTCCCTATTTAAAGACGACAAATTCTTTTTTTATAACACTTGATTCTGTGGGCAAATTCCTTAGTTGAAAAAGGAAAGTGGATCCAATATTTTATGGATTTCTGAGCATCGAATGTAAACCATATATACTGGGTTAGAACAAACACCAGCTCGTAATTATTATTTACTGGCACATGGATAAAAGTTATAAGGTCCGCAGAGGTTTAACATTCTTTGTTTACTAAATTCTTGCTCGGCATAAAAATTTCAACACGGCGTTCACAAGTACACCCCGCCTACTTTCTATTATCACTTATATTGTCAACTATCTCGTGCTATCCTTTCATTATCCCGTATTTTCTTGTGGATGTGATGTTTTAATATTTCAAAGAAAAGGGTAATAGACAATGCTCACAGATGACTTGTTTGAAAAAGTAAAAATTGAATAATGTTTTACTATTTCATCGTTATTTTTAAATAACGTTTTAAATGACGGTTTCTTTAAATTTTCTACTGATAAAAACTATAAAATAATCGAAACGACCTTCTAGTACATTATTAAAAAGAGATAGGATTCACTTTTCACATTTATTTTTCATATTCACGGATAACACATTTACAGAAAGTAAATTATTAAATATTTATTTAAAAACTTTATTGATTTATTTTTACTGAACCAAATAAATTTATAACAAAAGTACGATCTATTTAAGCTGATATGATGAGGTGGCCACCATCTCAGATTTTTCATAAAAATTCAGATTTTTCTCTTTTGAACTTATATTTATAATGTTATTAAATCTAAAATTATGTACTAAAAAAACCTGTTGATAAACCCTATGTCAAAATAGATTCCTTATATACGATGCATGTATCTTCATTGATTAATTAATCTATTATGATAATTCAGCATCAGAGTATTCGGTAGTCTGATTTTTTGAATTTAGAAAACAATTGTGTATAAAAGCTAATCAACTGTTATTATAGAGAGTTATACCATCACCATGGGTTACCGTCAGTCAGGTGACTTATAAGAGTGTCATGGAAAATCAGAAAAACCAGTCTGCCAAATATTATGATTCTGAAAATATTGAGAGAAAAACATGACTGAGTTGGTATGCTACATGATTTAGACAGGTTGAGAAGTCAATACGTATAATACATGTCGCCTTCCTCGTTTAGCAAACATATTAGTGATTAGTCACATGAACTCGGCAAGGGAAATTGTATAAATCAATAATAATAAATGACATTTATATACAATTCTTGGTTATACATATACCGTAGGACTGCCGACTTTATTAAATTGATAACGCTGCTACCATGAAGTTATCAGATTATTTAGTGTAGCTTTAATAGCATCCATTGAAATAATTGAATATTATATTTGCCGCTTCAAAGTTATAAGATTGTTCAGTCATTATATATATAAATCAATGTCAACTGATATTATATCAAGATTTGACATGTACTTACTGTATATTGCATGCACATTTATCGAATGAATTACAGTCCTTATTCTATAAAATGACAGTTTTAGTTTATGATTATTTATTTTCACAAATTTTTATCAATTACAAAAAAATTACCAAAAGCTAATTTAATTGTTTTATAAATGTAGTTAATTACATGTATATATATATATGTATATATAAAGATTTTTTGTTTCTCACAATAATACAACATTCTATGACAATAATATCGACAAATCCATTTCAAAGTATTGCTATATTTCTGGTTATTATAAAGAAAAGTTATTTTCAATTAGTGTAATAGTTTATAGTAAATATCGTATTCTCACAGGTTATGCCCCCGCGAGAGTCTAAAACTATAACTCATTATATTAAGAACTGCAGAATGCATTGAACAGCTACCTATCTAGGTTCTGCAAAGGAATCGTGATTATGTGATTATGATTTTCTCTGCTTATGTATTTGTTGTCTACTGGATGTTATTTTAATTGTGAATATCTCTTCTTTTCATGTTGGATACATTTATTTAATTTGATATTCTAGGAGTCTTTTAAGCGGAGTTTAATTTTTTTAATTTCACCTTTAAATTTTATTTTTCTTCCTTAAATTACGTAACCGGATTTTTAACGAACATATTTGGTAAGTATTTATTGAAATGACGCAATTTTATATTCACAGAACACAGTTCTATTATGTATTTATGTGGAAACTGTGTGTTATATAACCTATAAGCGTCTAAATTTAGATGAAACATAAAGTGATTTATTTGAATAGAAATTGAGAAATATTGATTTAAGAGTTCAACAAGAGTGTTAGAAATTATAAAGTCACCTACCTAGAAGACAATCATTCGAGATAAAAGTAAACTATAATTTAAAAAGTTACAGAAATATATAAAGATATCGGGGATAATTGTTGATTATTAACTATCAATATGGTGGATCATTAACGAAGTGAGGATATCAAACAAAAATTGGGTACAATACTCGGGGCAGGTGTATAAAAAGTATGGCGATGAACTAACAAACAACTAAAGTTAACGGGAGAATATAACATTAATTAAGAACATAATAAACCGATCTAATGCCCCCACAAAGATCCGAAGTGTAGAAGACAGTCAAAGATATTGGCAATGAAAAGTCAAAACCTAGTTGTAGAAAGAGGCAGAACAAGATGTCAACATGTTATGGAGGTTACACAAACTCATGTATATATATATATATGGATTGCTGCTGACTGCTGATAGAACTGACAAATACCGACAATTGTTCGTTACATTTTATTTAGAAAAGAAGCCTGAAACAATGCTTAACTCACAAGAGTTAAAGAAAAGAACCTTATCTCACATCCAAGCAATGCTTTGTTGAGAATCATAACTTATACTACAAAAAGAACAATATAAACAGGAAATGGCGGAATACCAAGTTTATCCTGACGTGGTCTTGAAGAGGGAATCAGGGAAACGGAACCCCGGAACATGTTGTCAGCATCCGCGACATAAGTGAAAAATGCAGAGACCAAACCATTCACTTCGTGCATCAAAGTTATAACGGGACACAATGCAAAACAATGTGTTCCAACATAATTAAAAGCTTGTGCGATAAACACAAAACAACTGTTTGGACATCAGAAGTGAAACAAACATCCCTATGTTTATATATAACCTAATATTTACTCTAAATTGGAGATATTACAGAGTCAAACAAACTAAGGTTTGCATATATAGTGGAGATTATAGTGGACAACTAACTGGCATTTCTGAAACGAATATCTGAATGACCCATATAATTTAACAACGAACACCCAAAATAGGCAAGGATATGGTAATAAAAGAAGATTGTATTCTATAGATATTACAGAAAAGATTGAGGAATCTGAATGTTTTATATACATAGTATAATTGATAAGAAGAAGACGACTGACGAGAAAGCAGACAGTTGAGCTATAAAGACTATAATATGTTCAAGGTATGATTACTTCGCATGGATATAAATCCAGTGAATTGACGAATGGCGACAATGAGTGAATAGATGCCATTGAACTTTGCTGCTATCGTATCGACACCAAACGATCTCCTAGACTGAGAGAATACCGACATTAATACTTTCAAAAATCAAATTAGGGATAGTATACATAGAAAGAAGATAGCCGAGAAAGACAGCGTGACTTATCGGGAAAGGGTGAAATGAAGAAACCGATTGATTTAAAGACGATAAAGACGGAAGGGAAACAATCACAAGAAAGATCAACAACATCTTGGCATTAAGAGTTATCGACGTGAACAAAGTATATTGGCATTAAGAGATATCGACAGGAACAAAGATAAAATGGCACTTCACACACACAATTGGCAAGGATAGCATGATTTACCTAATTAAAAGCTGCACGAATAGTGCCATCTCACTAATGGAGTGAGAAATAATGTTAAAAACTCGCATAATCAAGGGCAATATATTTTAAAGTTTATTAAAACTATTTCTACTGGTATTTTTACAGAAACCAAATGTTACATCAACCCCATAGTTTTGATATAACAAAAACAAAAAACTATAGAGCTATTTCCTATCAGCAGAAATGAACCCACTAATCTGAGGAATGTGCCAAATATATCGGTAAATTGAAGTTTATTAATAACTTTATTCGATTATGTCAGCATATACGAAGTAATATTAAATTATCTTTCTACAAATGCTGAGTTTTCCCAACAGCTATTCCATGTTGGTTATTTATAAATATAAACGCTGAAAAATTGGTAATTTAATAATGAATCCAGATTTGGAGAATGTTATAATCTTTTTAAGGCTATTTATAGAAGCACATGTGTTTTGGTATCAATATTTTTTATATTCGCGGTAATTAGTAATTCGGGGACTCCATGCTTTTGTAATATTATATATAACTCAAAAAATAATCGTATACAGTGTTTCAGAATGTTAAATTGAATGTAAAATTAAATTATGTAATTAAAAATATGTATAATTTTCGAAATTCGTACTCATTCGGGATGTTGATAATGTTATGTGTCAATTAATTAATTGATATAATTCAATGCCATTAAATCTAGTCAAAATAATACGTTAATAGAATATTCACAAGACATTCCGAACGAGTGGCATGAAACATTAGAGTAGGTCTATTTAAAAAGTAAAAACTAAATAAAAGTAAGTCTAATTTAATTTCACTCATATTGCAGTGGAAAGGCCGTCTCAGGGTACAAACTGCACCAAATTCGAGTATACCAAAGCCAAACCAGAGGGAAGCGGAGATCTCAGACCAACCGAAGCCATTCTTTGTAAGTTTCCATAAATGCCATAGAGTTGAGAGAATTATTTGCAAAATGATCGGGTTGGTTTCTGTTTAAAACATGCATGTTGATTTTGCGATAAGACCATATTAAAAGGCATAGTGAATGTTTTTTCAACATGTATTTAATATGTACAATATGCGCTTCAAAGTATCATTCGTCTACTGTTGAATACCTAAATTTGTTAATTTGTTCATTTGAATTTTTAATCCACTTTTTTCTTAATATTGGAATGTATGCATGTGTTTTAATACTTATTAGTTATGCTAATTGGTAGAAACAAAATGTTACACGAAACATTCATTACAGTTTATAAACATATATGTTTTAAATCTATTTATATAAGAGAGAATAAAAACTACGTGTGAATTATTGTCACATTTAAACCAAGTCATATTACTGCTTTTAAATATCATAAAAACTGTACAATTTGGTTAATTATACTATTATTAATGAATGAATATATATAATCCATTCAAATTCATCCAACTTTGCTAATTTGAACAAAATTTTACGTATGATCCATCGAAAGACACAGATTACATATGACAACTATATTATAATGTATTATTTACGATTAGATATTGTTACATTTATAGAACAGATATGTTCTATTTAGAATTTAAACTATAAAGTTATATTTAAAATCTGAATGAAAGTAAGATTAAAACAAATCCTATGAATAAGGTTACCTTCGATACACAAAATGTTTGTCTAAAATCTAATTCCGCGGATTATTTTAATCATCAAAAGATTTAGTTGAAAATTTACTTTTTAATTATATGTTTAATTTTTAATAAATGTTATACTTGCAGAAATACAGATATCACTATGAACTCCCATTTAATTATTGATTATTTATTTAATTTCACTAATAAAATGAACAATTTAGCAATATCTATATACATTATTATTATAATGTATGTGTTAACTTGATAAGTATTCGAAAATATGAAATTTCATTAATTTTATTGATTAGAATGGATACAATTTAAACGTTATCAATTAGGTATTATTAATTTGTAAAATATGAGTAATATGATGCCTTCGAGTAAATGAGTATTAATCACAGAAATCGATTATGCGTACAACCACTGCTATCCGATCTCCATGGTATTACTAAGTATTAACTATAAATGAGTAATAACGATGTCTACACCCATTAAATATTTTCCGACAGTTTTATTTATTGTACTACAATTATTTGCAATTGGTTATTATTTGCGGCTATAGCTTTTAATGAGACCAGACATTAAAGTAGTATAACATTTAACATATAACTGACAAATATACAATAGATAACATTAGGCTTCATACACAGTAATTGTGAATAAAATAAATAATTAATCGTGCTATGTTCATAATTTGTCTATAATTTTTCATTATTCACTACAATTTTTATCTAACTGCTACTGGTGTGGTCCTTTATGGTACTTTTTCTAAAACGTATTAAATGAGTAAACGCATGATTATACTCTACTCCCCTCTGATATAAAGCATACTCCCGTAATATTATTATCCTTATCTTACATCATATCGCATTCATGTAAACTAACTACACCATTTAAACATCAGCTTTTTGCTAAAAAACGTTAAATAAGGCCCGAAAGTGAGTTACACTTCTCTGAGCACCAATCCCCATGACGCCCTTGGTGCGCACTTGTTGGCGGCTTACTTTTTTTAAATCTTCAATTCCGAAACATTCAAACCGAACATTTACGGAACAACGTCAGTAATGCGTATAACATGGATAGCTATACTGAATCAATGTCATTATTGTAAACTTTTTAAATTTTGTCATATACTTAGTAGATTAGTTATTTTTTATTAAATTGACTGATGGACAATATGAAGTAAAGCGTAACTTTTTTCTAAGGCTAACCCAAAGGATAGGCTAACCTTTTTAAATGATTAGCTAATGGGTAGTTTTCCCAGTCTCAATTCAATCAGTTTTATTTATAAAAATTATAAACGGTTGGTTGAATTGGAAAACTATATGAATCTTGGAAAAAATGGCTATGATTATAGCTATACCAAACCTACGCTAATATTTTTAATTTAACAAATTTAATGGTTAACACGGAAAGATTAAACTCGTGATCTTCCTTTTAAATAAATATATATTTTTTATACTACAACTCCTCTATTAAGATCAATTATATAGATATCAATAAAAGTCATAAATCCTAACTTGTTTGAAAATATTTTAGATCAACAGAAAATGTTACGTTTAATACTAAAAATACTAAAAATACTAAAAATACTAAAATACTAAAAATACTAAAGTAGTAATTTACTACTTTAGTTATAAATAATATATAATATAAAATATAATATATCAATTAGAATGGAAGTATCAGTAATAAAATTAAATACTAATACAAAAAAACATTATTAATGTGGCTATTTTACTATTTATATTATCATATTTTATATAATATATATAATTATAAAAATAAATATAAAATGTTAAGAATAACAATTTAAAAGTCTAAATAATTTTTAAAATACTTTAAATAACCATACTATACCTACTGAATCATACTGAAAATATTATTTATTTACTAAATTACGCTTATGATAAATACAGAATGTCAGATTTTATTTAATCTCTGTGTGAGAATAATTGAATTTATTTATTAAAACATATTTATTAAAACATTTACAAAATTACGGATTATATTTTAGCTACATAAATAAATTGTAAAAAAAAATTTTTCGATAGTTTATTTCACATAAAAATATACAAATAATCAATATATTGGAAATTGATTCGTTTGAAATAATTTTTATTCAATATAAAATATAATAAGTTCTTTTGATTACTGAAGTTTATTCATAATAATAAAGTACACCTGACATATTCTGGCTTCCAGATTAAATACAATATTAATTCACTACCGCCATCGTGATTTAGTACCTAATAAAAATGATGGTTTTATTAAAATACTCTCGTTTGTCGGCTAAAGTGGCCTTATTTCGTTTATTGCGTTTATTAGCGGCTTCTTCGAACAGCGCTCAATTTAATACAAAATAATATGACGTGGGTAGTAACTGTCTAATATGATCATAACTCAACAGTATCTCAATCCCCTCATAGTCACCAAATATATAGACATAGTGTGCGTATTAAAATTTGTACAGGATCAATTTTCATTCGTGTATAATGAAAACTTATAAAACCGTGGAAGATCGACCAAATTTAATCTATTCTAAATATTAATATGAATATATAGTGAAAATGGTGAAAATGCGTGGGTTGTTTTTTTTAGAATTTTAGTTCTACTGATATTGATATTGATTAAATATAATTTCTACATTCAATTGCTTTGTGAAGTGGAAAAATTGACATTTAATATAAATTGTACCTTTTTTTCTCAATTAGTCTATAGGCTATTCATTGACAACGCTAAAATTAAAATTAATGTTTACTAAATGTATGTGTTATATATATATAACTCAATTGTTATGTATTACCTATGTATTTCTATAAAGTAAATTATTCCCTATTTTCCTTAATATTGATTATATATATTCTATAATGAAAACGTTAACAACAATGAGTAAGAATATATATTATAATAACTATTTAATGCTATTGCAATAGAACCCATAGAACTATACGCAAACATTTGCTTCAGACATTAGTTAAAAGCAATTCTCATATAAAACACCACTTCATAATAATTGTGCTAGAATCTCACATTCATTACCTGGTACCAGCTTCCAATTCGCCCAGGATCGGGAAATGATGTAACAGATGTTTAATATTAACACTGTGTTTATTCTATAGAGAATGTTTAATATTTAACAATTAAGATATTTAATCAATCGGTTTGACCATCGTATCAACTATTATATAGTGAATAAGGCCATATTTTCATATAACGACCAAGTTGAATTTAATTTTAGAAAACAGTTTTTAGTTCAATATTTCATTAGTTTTCATTTCATTTTCTACTTTATTTCGAAATTATTTGGAAATTTTAATAATAAATAAATTAAATAAAGAAGGGTTTATATATCTATGCTATAGGTAGTAGTAGGGAAGGAGCTCCTTCCCGACGACTATAGGTATTTGACAAACTCCGTACATTTTTTTATACTTTTGGCATTATCGTATTGGAATATGTAAGTCAGGTTTGATCAGAATTTAATATTCTAAAGCATCTTCAATGACGGCAATACACTGAAATGTTTTAAATTATATGTACTAAAAAAGTTCAATAATACTAAAAGAAGCTTTTAAAATATAACAAAATAATTTTTAAATATTGGCATTTACATTGCTTTAATTTGTTATATTCTCATTCAGATTACACTTGGCAGAAATACATTTAAAGTTTACAATTAAATTGATCAATGCATCAATATGGAGTGATAAATTTGTCTTTAGATTATGTTCATCTGTAAATAATTTTCTTTAAGTGTGAGTATAAAATAAGATTGATAATATTGCACTTAACCGTTTTCCTGAATTACGTTTAAAATGTGTTTAAGAGATGTAACCACAAAAAGGTTTCACTTACGTTTAAATTTCATTTAGATGCTAAGATAAAGTTGTGTTTGTGCGAATATTAATATTTTATATAAATATATAATATTTAACGGATATAATTTAATGCATATTAATGCTTAATAATTGTACAAATATTTATCAATTTACAATAAAAACAATGTGATACAATGATATAGTACGGTGATAATTAATAATATACAAAACATTTACTTCACTTACTCGTTTAAATTGCGATTGACTACAACTTCAACTTATTTTCTATGTAAACAGTTCAAGAAAAGGTTTTACTTTTGTTATTTAGTTGCTTCATTCTATCTTATTTTACAGACGACATGCGACCTGCAACCTTCTTCCCACTCTCAGGACTACTTTTTCTTATGATCGGTTGCATCCTCTTCTTCATAAATCAGTGCGACAGCAAAACTAAAGTTTTCATTTTTGTGGGAGGCGGTCTATATGTGCTCAGTGGTAAGTTGAAGCTGTCCTTGACGCTTGCTTGGCAGCCAACGACCAATGTTTGCTAAATGCCTTATTTTTTATCAATTAGCCTATATCAATAGTATTCAGCATTCTGTTATTATGTAGCGTTGTTTAATGGCTTTTTGTCAATTCAGATGTGAAACATTTTAGGGAGAATATATTATATTTAGTTTAATAATTTGATTATTTCCAGCTAACAGCAGATTTGTTCTCCATAAAACGTAAATAAAATAAGAAAATTGTTACAATTACCAAAAAAAATTTAGAGCATAAAAATACAATAAATCATAACATACATTTAAAAATATTTAAGCAGCTATAAGAAATTTATATTTTTAGGTACTTTGTTAAATTTATAATTGTAATACATATAACTTTTATAACTGTATAATTTTCATCAAAAATTTTGGAGAGTTATTTTTATTTTAAAATTTCAAAATAGTTAAAAGCAAGACAACTTGTTAAATGATTTATTTTACGCGGTAGATGTCTATCAAAATAATAATTTATCAAATTCTCACCTTTTATTAATGTGGTTTTAAAAAAACGTTTCCTTAAACGCCCAAACTTAGTTAAAATAACTTATTCGTTCAATCAAACATTTAGTCACTATGATGAAAATTATGTAAATGATAACATTAAAATTTATTCGTAAGTCAGTCTTTATAATAATAATAATTCAGATTTCATCAATTAATAAATTATCTATTATCCATTTTAAAAATTATGATCTTCAAAACCGGTCTAGTTACATACATCTAAAATGTTACATTTTAAAAAAGAATGAAAATCAATAAATAACATTAAATACCGTTATAGCTGCTTTTTATCCTTTATTTATTGAATGATTACCTTCAACAAAATGGTTATTAAGCGTAACTTTCACTATGCTATTTTTCAAACCAATTAACCCTTTCCATGAAATTTGTTTAAATTTTAATCCACCATTTTAATACTACCGCGTCGGGGTAGAATCAGTAAAAATTAAACATTATTCTCCTAAACTCCGGAAATTAATATTTCTTATCATATTACTTAATTTCTTGGCATTATATGCCTTATACTGCACTTACTTCCAGTACTAGTAACCGTTATATTGTTTTTACTAATTCAATGACAACATCATTTCTATAATAAAATTTGCATTATATCATTTTACATTATGGTGAATTTTACGTGCTTTTCTATTATAGTTTTAGTTGTTTGTTTTATAGGAAGTATGACGGTTGCTTGTGTTGAAATCGAATAAACACGCCGCTGAAGGTCCTAAGCACCGCACGATAACAAAAACTAACGTGTAGGCTACATAGTTCTTTAATTACTTTATCTGTCCTTTGGCATTCGGGTTTCTCTCTTTCTGGTTCATATACAGAATGTTCCACAACGGTAATTTACCATCTAATCATGTTCTAGAACATTTTGCATTAATATACCTAAAGATGCTCGGATTTGTAGTGATTTATTTTTTTATATCTAATTGTTTTAACGTTTCTTCTTCTTTAACGTGACCCCACTTTACCATCCCATATATGCTTTGTAATGTACAATGTGAATAATAGCGACATGTACTTTTAAATTGAATACTGAATACATTTAAAAATCATAAATTCATTTGTTTAGTTCTTTGGAACGTTCGAATTTTTTTGCAATCATGCGCTTCCGTACAAATGTGTAACCAAAACTTATATTATACTTTATTTTATAATTGTTAATCCGCGCCATACTGTAACTGTAAATTACAATATTTAAAGATATTTACGAGTATGTATAAAGTATATAAACATAATTATTTCAATTAGTGTTCTATACTTAAATCTATATCGTTAATTATTAAGTTAACTTCAATGAAAATATACAATTAATTATATTTCATGCAAAATACTTCATTTGCTTTTACTGGGTACATATAAATTTATCTATATTACATTATCTAGAAATGTTTCATTATTTTTTTATTTATTTATTTACCATTATTTTTTTAACTTATGTATAACTTTTTTCCGTAGTATTTTTCATTTTTATTATTGATTTAAAAAAATATATTATTTTAATGTACGTACAACCACTACCAATCCAATTTTCCCTTCAAATCCTAAATTTAATTTATTGTGAAAGCATTGTAATCCAAACGCTCAAGTTTATCCATATATCCAATTTAACATATATATATATATGTTAAATTGAATATATACATATATATATTATGGATTCAAATTTATATTTAGAAGATTGTAATCTTTGATTATATTTTAAAACATTTTTCATATTCAGAACGTCATACGTCTATATAGCTGACAAAATGTAAATACAATTTTGCCTTGAGTAAGCTGCGCTTTCCTAGAACAAATTTTAATAAAATTTTAATATCTCCTGCTAATTTTGCTGCTAATTAATGGCCATCATGTTGAATGACGCGTGGAGAGCGATTTCGGCCGGATAATAGAGGTCGTTGTTTAACCGTTACTCGCATATTTAGTTAAAGAACAGAGGGTCACAGGGAAAATCAATCAATACTCTTGCAGAAAAACCTGTCTGATTGGGACGGAATTGAATTAGGCCAGACAGCGCCGAAATCGTCAGCCTCCTAACTCTGAACTTGTGCCAGCAATGTTTCATCAGACTCAGAAAGTTGTCAATTTCTCTTCACTGCAACAGCGCCGCTGCATAATTGTTTCAGTGTGCTGTTCTGGGGGGCATCCTCCTCCTCCTTCTTCTCCCTTCCTCAGAATGCCAAGACTTGCTGTATAGACTGCTCAATCGTCGGAATTGAAAATTCTTGTGAAGATTACTGACTGGCAACACTGCGAGTTACCCCCTCCCCTTACATGTCGAGCTTCGAAAGCGATGTTGTTTAGAAAGATCATTAGGGAGGAGGGTATATGAAAAGACCCGGACATTTCGGGACATTTCGTGGATTGTGTAGTTAACTAGAATAATTGATCCATAAATCAGGAAAGAATTTGAGAAAGACTCAGGAGACAATGCCGCTAGTGATGACACATTTCATATAATTAACCGACCTGTAATCGAATTTTTCCTCATCTTCGTTCCCATTCTCCTCAGCATTGTATGCATCTCTTAGTTTCTTACGGAATGAATTAGGAATATTGGTAGTGAAGAATGGAGGCTAAATTTAATTATGGGATTGTGCATCTACAGTTAGCTGTACGAGCGCATTTCGAAAATTGAATAATAAAACTCTATTAAAGTGAATACATCTGCTAATCGAAATATGCATTATGGTAAACAAATTTCTTATCAAATAAATAATGTGCTTTTTTAATTATTTTTTAAAGGTTTTATTGCACATTTTGAAACGCGTTTTTCTAAAATAATTGTATGAGAAACATTTCAAATACTATGTTTATTTCCATTTTTGTGTTTCCAAATAGTTAATGTCACCAAAATGTTTTAATAATGTTTAATTTTTTAATAAGACATGATTTAAAACAATCATTATTAAAAACGATATAACTGTTTCTGAAAGACACGTTTTTTATGTTAGTGATGTGTGACAATTTTTTAAATAATTATAATTAAATGAAAACATTAAAAAAGTTATCAATTAATATATACCAATAAATACGTTAATAAATTTAAATAAATAAGCTGCTTTAAAATATTGAAAATTTAAAATGTTTTATGTTTAAATTGCCAAGTTTCATGTTTATATTAAGTTACACAAAGTATTATTCTTTATCTTTACAGTTGTATCTGTGTCTAATAAGTTCAGACCAGACAGTGTTACTGTTGCTAGTAGCTAGCTACAGTATAGCTGCTATTGTACCCAACCCCAATTTATTCTCATTTACCGTTTTTTTATTTCTGTGGCCTTGCAAAATGTAAAGTTCGATTTTGATATATAACAAATATTTTATGTTGAAATTAGGTCTATCGAAAAATAAAAACAATTTTGGAGGACTGCATTTTAATGTTCTAGGGACCCTTTTTTAATTGAGTGAGGTATTATTAGGTTAGGAGTCCTTTTGAGTTTAACCAGGCGTCTTTCAAGGTTTAATGAGAGGATGTGAGTTTATGCAGAATGTTTTAGCTTAAAGGCAATTCGATGACCATTATGTACCAATGTCGTTCAAAGTTATATTCACGTCGAATTTGTGCTCCATATAAGCGATTTTTCTCTCGGTTTTTTTAAAAACTTATATTTTTAATAAAATGGATACTTCTATTAAGTTAAAATAACATTGTATTGAACAAAATCAATGTATAGTGTGCAAAATAGCACAAACATTTATTTTCACTATGTATAGTTTATAAATTAAGATATTTTCATATATGAAATGTCTTAAAATGCTCTTTTGTATTTTACTATTCTAATAAAAAAAATTAGTACATTGTTATTTAAGTTATATTAAATTATAATTTGCAAAAAGTTTAAAGAGATATGAAAAAATATTGTAGTAACGATATATTTAGAATGGTACTTAGGAGAATCTTTACCTAATTTAGGAATAAAAATAATACTATCTTAAAACAAATGCTATCAAAGTAGTTTAATATTTTATTATTCTTTTCGAAAATTAAATTGACCTTTTAGAGAACTGTATTGAAATAAAATTTAATTTTTTATTAATATATTTATATTAAAATTTAAACGGTTGAGGTAGTAAAATTCATACATATTTTAATCTGTGGTTCAAAAAAATATTTACAAAATTTTCAAATACGAATTAAATAATAGAAAAATTGGTCAATGGTCATATATCTCAAATAAAAATTATAATTGTTTTTATATATTTGTGAGGCTATTGCGCAATTCATTACGTCATCAACATTACATCATAAATTACCCTTAATATTCCTTTGAAAGGATTTATATGTCATATTGTTGATTTTAATACAAATGTTAACATTTTATAAAGTCATCAGTTGCAAAAATATATATTTTGGACTCTATTTAAATGTAACTATATTCCTAACTATTTGATATTTCTTATTGCAAATTTTCGAGTTTTTATTGAATTTTAATGGTAAAATATATTATTAAAATGTAAAAAGCAATTGAAAGGTTTAATTGTTATAATGTAATACAATAGATAAATGTTTACTGTTTAATATACGACTATAAGATTAGTGCTTTTTTTTCCACAAAGAAACTGATTTTTGCCATAAAATGTGTTTTGTTAATTATCAAACAAAATGTCACAAGAATACTATTTTAACATAAAAATTCTAACGTCATGTATTTTTAAAAGAACGTAATATTTATTTAAATACTTTTGATATTACTTTTAGAAAATTAAGGAAGTAATCATTTACATTATACCACATTATCAATTATTTCAATTTTAACATTTTTCAGTGGAATACCTTTAGAATTGTAGATAATTATGAATAAAATAAAACAAAACATTTTTATAAAAAAAACTGAACTCAAATGATTCATTGTTGAGTAATTTAATCACTATATCGATTTAAGAAAATGCGAAAATTCATTAATCGTCTAAATAATATTGAAAAATTAATTTACATTTCAAGGGTGACCCTTAAGAACGATATTTTAACATTTAAGCGACATGATTTGGAAGTTTATATTTTTATTTTCAAATATTATTTTGTTAATTAAAAGTTTTTTGTTGGTGATATTGAATGCATGCCTTAAATAATTAAAATTTGTTTTCTAAAATAAACCTTACTAATTAAAAAACTTTCACTATTTTGATAATTTACCGATTTTCGTATTTTATGCTCTGAAGTATAACATATTTTATAATTATGAAAAAATTATAATTCTAACAGTTAATCTCTGGAGATTTTGATGTATTTCTTAAATAATGTCAATTTGTGTAAAACGATAATAAACTTCAAATTTAAAAACAAATCGTATAAATTTTTAATTTATATTTACATAAATTTAACCTTATACACAAAAAGATTTTGATTATATTGTCAAATACAATTTTTGTTTTAGTTTACAACAACATTCATATATATAAATATTTGAAAGTAATCAATAAAAATATTTATTAGGAGTCAATTCATATATCAGGTTTAAATTTTGTTTTAAAATATTTTTTATAAAATGATGATTCAAAATTAAATGATGAAAATCTAATTTTAAAACCATTTATAATTTAATATAATATAATATAAACTTCTTTTTATCGTCTTTTACTAAATAGATTTTTTTTCATTAAATATTTTATTTATTAATTTTGCAATACTTAAGAACGGTACTTTATTTACAAAAATAATTTGAAGGTCAAAATAATTATATAGACTAAAATGTTAAACATTGAAATTTTATTTTTTGACCATTTAAAAAAATATGACTATAAAATATTAATAAAATGAATGGTGAAATATGTATTGCGGTAATTGTATCTTTAATATCAATTTTAGTTTTTATTTTATATAAACTGAATTAAATTTCATTCATCATTTTTTTTAAATTTTGTAAATATATGGCAACATTTAAAAATTGCAAATTAAAACAATATTTATATTCTTATCTGTACGTTTATTAAAACATATTTTTAATCATGAAAATGTCGGTCAATGTTGATATAACTCAACAGAAATTAATGACAACGTTTATGTAGACGGTGCCAGCTTTATGAATAAGCTATCACTTTACTTATAATTTAAAAAACTATTTCAATCTTATTGATTTGATACACGTAATATCAACGTAATGGTTGCAATTATTTACGAAATATGTTTTTAGAGAAGTCTACTCCAGCTTCAGATACAACGCATTAAACACATAATTATAGAAATCATGACATCCATCAGCTAATAACACTCAGTTGCAGCTAAATAGAGATAGATACATTGTGTCGTTAATATAGCGACAATATTTGTTCACATGATTATAAAATTTGGCATGTTTACAGATTACTATAAAAATAGAAAGACCTTTATGAACAAATAACGCTACTTTATCATTGATCTCACACAATGTATCAGTATAGTGAATATTTTAACGTGAATATTTTTTTAAATATGAATAACGAAAATAGTTAAACAATAACCTAAAACATTATCTGAAAAACTATAGTACACCATTAGAAATAGTTAATCGTGATATCTTAAATGTTAGAAGAAAATATGTTTTGTTTTGCATGAGAGCATATCATTCTGAACTTTATCATGAACATTTTTAACCACTATCTACTTCAGTTTTCTTATTATACAAAACATATTAATAAATATTACTAGTTTTTACTGGGTTCAATGCAAATTGTACAATATTTTGACCAAATACTGTAAACAACTAAACCACGAAGAGAACAATTGTTCACTTCATAAGTCACATTTTATATAATTCTAGTGGTGAAAATGTAATAAATAATTAACTTTTTTATTCACTCAGGTATCTGCATGCTGATCGGCATCGTCCTGTATGTTGGCAGCATCAGTCAGGCCTTCGACAGCAAGTCGGGCAGCATAGTGACCGAAACTCGGTACGTTTTCGACTATGGCTTCTCATTTTACTTTCTCGTCGTTGGCTTTGTGTTGAGCGAGTTTTCGGGAATCTTCGCAATATACCTGTACATCGCGCAGCACAAGCACCACCTCAGAATCAAACGAGAACGCACGGCGCTCACTGAAGAAACAACTCCCAGTGAGATCGATCTAGGAGTGGAGGGCAGCAATGGCGGATTCTCCCAGATAATGGTAGAGTCCCGAACGGCCCAAACTTTGACGGCCGACGCCAACGGAACGTCGGACATCTACACGGCCAGTGGGCAACGACAGAAACGAAACCAACTGCTTGAGTCGCCGCGTCGGTCTGCCTTCCGCAGCGGGCATACCAATGGTCCTGAGATGGGAACTAA
>JAUZND010055899.1:0-12764 GCA_034780555.1 Coelogynopora nodosa
TCCTTGCTTGACTATACCTTTGCCCACTTTGATTGTATTTACAGATATTGTGGTTAAATAAATTATTATTATTATTATTATTGATATATTATATTATAATTAAGTTTTTACTAAATATATTTGCCAGTATACATATCACACTAATAAATATACAGCATGTAAATATTGTTTTATGTTTTAAATATTAGTTAAAAGAATGTATAATTAAATTATTTAAATATTATTGACGCCATGACTAATATTTGACACGACCAATTATTTTTATTTTTTAAAGAACAATGATGATGAAGATCATATAACAGTCTAAAAATGTAAAATTCCATTAAGTAGATTTTTTACAGTGAAATGTTCTCAACAATGGTAATTATTACATCAATATTGGCGATTCTACGAAAATGTAGAATGTTTATAAATGTGTTTAATTTTTATTTATTTTGATTTTAATTGGGTGTTCGGTTGTTCATGTTTTTTAAAAGTTATTCTTCGTTATGCTTTTCGTTTAATCTTGAAGGTGTGATAGTTCGGTCGTTTTACGTTTAATCTTTTTTTTAGTTTTTTTGTGCATATATGTGCCTTTTAAAAATGTTGTCGTCTTTGTTCATTATGATTAGAAAAAACATCACGTGGATATTTAAGTCAGAGGTGATACTATATATTATATAGAGCATATTTTGTTTAAGAAAGGGGTGGCTTCATATTATCAACGCAATCCAATATATCATTATACTCGTATAAATACTACAACTAACTATTATTTCTCTGTAATAACTTTATATGCAGAAGCTTATTATAAATTATGTTGAACGAATTAAATTAAAACGAAACAACTAAATGGAGTATTACATTAAGAGAAGAAAAAAAGTTCATTTATATACAACAGCAAAAAATAAAAATGTATATATTTATTTTACTTGAAAGGTTCAAATGCAATATTTTTATATTAGTTACCGAAAACACATTTTTGTACTAGTTGCTACGCCCATAATTATTTACTCAACTGAGCGCAAAATACAAAAGCCGCATTGCATTATATCCAGTACAAAAAATCAAAACTTAACAATGTAATTGAAACCAAAATAATATTTTTCTTTTCTTCATTATCCTATAGTAAAACTGTTATAACGTATGCATCAATACGTTACTATTATATTTGCAAACAAATATTTATAAACTATTTTCAAAATTATTTAAAATGGAATGTTAGAAAATATTGAATGCTACCTATTTGTTAGTTTATTGAATAGGACAAAACGAATACATTATTTCCAGGATTAAACAAAAATTACAGAATTGAAAGCGGATTCAGTAAAATATTTAAATATATTTCATAATTTTATAATGCTAGATATTTAAAGTATATTTTAAGTATTTTGAAAATATTTGATACCTATTTTGATATTATTGTAATAATCTATGTTTACAGCGTATAACCCGCAGTCCTTAACTGATTTAAATTAAGATAAATCCTAATAGCTAAATAATGAAATAAAAAATTAATGCAATTCGTAACACCTAAATAAAAACCTAAAAACGATATACTTCTGATAGTTTAGAAAATATTATCTACAATATAGAGGGCCGCTAAAATAATATTAATTTTTATATTGACCATTTTTTTAACAGAAATAATTCACTTTTGTAAAGTTTAGATGCCATTTAATATTTTTGTCCGTTGCAACGCTTACAAGGAATTACCCTTGTTATGTATAGACAGTACATATATTTTAAACACGGTGAACAGTTTTAGGTTCCATCTGCAGACCGGTTTCGGGGTATTTCTTCTCTATCACCAGTACAGACACCCGAGAGTAGTAATCAACCCTGCGACCTACGTATAGTGAGTGCTGAACAAACCCACTATAACGACTGTAGGCCTCATGTCTGTCTGCATGTTGATTATTAATTCTTTCATGTCTTGTATATATATATATTTATGTACAACAGTTTTACTCCCGATTATAAAGGACTAATATAGTATGTAGTTTTATAAGCAGTTAAAGACGACTTAAACGATAATGAAGTCACACCAATGGGATGATTATTATGTTAAACAATATTATCATCTAAACTTATCTTATAGATATTAAGAATTGTCGACACATTAAAGTGATAAAGAATAATTCTTCATACATGTACAATCAAATTAGAATATTATTTTTGTTCTAAACGTTAAAATGGAATTACTAATTTTTAAAATTTGATTATGTTTATTAATATGTATAATTATATAAAACATATAAGAAAATATAAGCTTACAACTCTACGATTTTCATATTAAAATTAATTATACGTTTAAACTTATTAGAGTTTGATTTTTAAACAACATATTATTATTATGTAATTAAAATTATAAACATAATAACATAATAACATCATATATATTATGTTATTATGTTATAATATAGTTATGTTATGATGTTTTGTGGTTATGATGTTATAAATACAATAATGTTCTATTAATTATTTTGATTTTACAAATAACAACATATCATTTATATATTGACAATTCTGCTTTAAACAAACTAAGAGGATTGTGGGGTATTTTTAATTATATATATAAATTGGTTTACAATAAAAAATATACTAATTTAAACTTAATTATTTTTTGTAAATTACAAATATTTTCTCATGATAAAATGTTAAATGTTACTTTGGTTGATTATTGTATTAATAAATTATTAAATTACTTAAACTGTCATATATAGAAGTCAAAATGAAAACTTAAGTTAGAACGATGAAGCCACTTCTTATAAATTAAATAATGGATATCTTTTCTACAATACAAGAAACAATGTTTGTGATATAACAGAATTTATATGAATGTATCATTCATTGTATCAAAAAATAGCTAGAAACGTTGTGCAACATTATGTCTCAAATATGTAACTAATTTATATAGTTAATTTTTAAACATTATGAGTATCGTGTGTTTTATACCTGTGTCCACTTTTAATTTTATAAGATATTACAACATATATGTACATAAAGCAAATTTAAGTTTATCTAGAATACATATAAAGAATTTATAAGTGTATATCTACACCAAATAGAATACAAATATTTGTTTAACTTATGATATGTTATTTACGCTACCGTTGAATAATATAGCATTGTTGGATATATTTCTTTTGACAATTGGATATATGTGTATCGTAAAGATTTTAAATATGCTTCACTTACTTTTTTTCGTATAATGAAACAAATTAAATTTTTATTTAAAAAAATGATGAGAATTAGTATGAATAACATTTTATTTGAGATGAAAATTTACATTTTCTAAAATTTTAATTTTTTTAAAAATAAGTTATCTCGCATGATATATAAATTATATTTGATTTATAAAAAAAATACAATAAATAAATTAATTTTTTTATTTTATTTTAAAATTATTTAAAAAGGAAGAATTTTAATATTTTAAAACCTGTGTTTGATAACATTGTAATTATATATTTACAGACTATTTAGATATACGTAATGCTAACTATAAAAATAAATATTAATAAGTATATCAATTTTAATTTAAAATAATATAAAACTAATATACTGTATATCTAGTAACAAAAGGAAATATTCTTAATCTGAAAATATTTCCGCATATATGTATTTCTATATCATAAGTTTTCTATGTAAATCTTGCCACAGTTACTGTACAAGCGATATTAAGCTGGTGAAAAGCATGTTGAAAATAAGATAAGAATGTTCATGAAAGGTTAAATAATGAATAGATGATATAAAAATTGCAACAGATTAAACTTATTTGTTTAATTTCTAGATTATACATTTATTAAAATAATGAAATATCTTTAAAAAAGGTTATGTGTTTTAGAACTAGCTTTAAAATGAAAGTTTTAGAACCATAGCAGTCAAAGGAAACAGCTACAAAAGCAACAACAATATGATTAAATTGTATATATATATAATTTAATCATATTTCAGAAAGGGTGACTATATTGTTACTGGAAACTACACTTTATCAGTCTTGTAGAACTTTGTATATATGAGTAATAATATTATTCATTTAAACATACTATGTGAGAAAAATTAAGTGACCAATACTTTTTTATTTTTTATTGCTTACTTACTTACTTAGTAAATAATAAAAACTTATTCATATAATTACGACGAGGAGTTAGGCAAGATTTAACATAATTTCCTTATAACTCTCCTTCCTTGACGGTCATAATATAAAACCAACTTGGTAGTTGGAACTAACGTGTATGATTTCTTAGGTGATTCTATAATAACGCCTGCCAACTAGGTCACCTTGATTTATGAAGAAAAAAATCGGTTTGCAGACAATAGTATGGGTTTTTATAAATTTTTTATATGTCAGAATGATATAAATATCAGAATAATGTATTAAAAATATCTATAATATAAACACATGGCCTGTTCCACTAGTAATTGTTTCTATGGCTTTTGCATCTTGGTGTTTTCTAATTTTATTATTAAGCTTGATTGGTTGATGTTTCAGAAAAACTAGTTGTTATTAAACCAGCTCTATTGTTATATACAGGGATGGCAAACCATTGTTTCGTGAAAGAAGGTCCTGCTTTTAATTTTTGGAACAAAATCTCCTTGTATGAACATCAGTTTTGGTATCAAATCCCTCGAATTAATTATTTAAAGGTAGGCCTATGTTACAGGTTTGTCACTTATCCACAAAAGAATTATGTTGTCTGTGACCTCTTCTATACAATATATCGGTTTCAACAAGCAGCTTACCTATATATTCGTGCTGAAAACATATATTTTATGGCAACAAAGTTGTTGGCAACGTTTCGTTCGTTTGTCAAAGTGTTTCCTCCGCTACTTATTTAATTCAATTATATACGACATAACTGATCAAATATTATTCACAGTGTGGTCGTACGTACATTGATGGAATATGTTTCGCATTTTAAACAGACTCTGTCATAATATTTAAATTAGTACATAGTATCCCATTCGGTCTACATATATACTTTAAATGACAATTGGACTCGCCTTTATACAAACAAACCGGTTCGAATCACTTTGAACGGTATTCCGTCTATTTATTTGCGTCAAGAATACAATGCAGTATTATAAAAAGTTTATTTGTATTATAACTTATAAATATTTATAAGACGATACACACACATATTTGCAAAACCACCGTGTTATTTTTTCATGGGATACGATCAGAGCCGTTTAAATAATTGACAATTTTTTTTCTTGACAACAAACTGAGTTCTGGTAGTCCATTTGTTATTATAGAAACAGGATTCAATATTGTAATGGTAGAATTCCAAATGAATAAGGACTGAATATGTATTTATAAATAATAAATATAGACCAAATTGTCAGTTTGGGCACCCCGTCTAAATTAATAAGGTGAAATCTGACATCGTTCTTTATGTGAACAATTTAAATATATTTCAAATTTTAATATAAACTACTTCTAATTTTATTTTTATTATAAACTAATATTAATTTTAATTATTCCAAATAATTTTAGATGTTCTAGAGAAATAAATTAACTGTGCAACAGATATACTAAAAAGGAAATGTTTATATAAACTTAACCATCTTTATACTAACTGTTCAAATCATTTCATGGATAAATAATCACATGTATTGATGATAATCGGTGTGTCAAATATGTTCAATTAAATATATAAACAAGTATATTGTCAAATTTCTGCTACAATAATACCCAGAACTGATTAATCACTTGGCAGCATGAACTATAGACATTTAATAGCTTATATGTATTAAATTCTCCTTTATTATATAGACGATGTAACAACGTTATTTTCTTTTAATTTACTCTAGTGTATAATCTTTCACGCAATATTAAATTTCATAAAATATTTAAAAAGGCAATATTTACAGATTCTCTACAATTTTACTTCGGCCAGCTTTTGAAAATATCAATGTTAATAAATAAAATTGAATTCTGAGATACAAATACGATATAATCACATACAAACAAACTACAAATAGAAAGTTTTCATAGCTAAGAATTTTTAACTATATATATATAACTAACTATACGGTACTTATAAACGCAAACAAAAATAATTGTACATTTAACCAGTTTATTATGGAGTGTGAAACATGAGCTTTTATTAAAACAAAAAAGGAAATTACATAAATTCTGTTGTAACTTTTAAACATTAATGAGTGCGATTATCCTAATAAACCCATAGCGAACATATTTTTATCAACTAATTTTTAAAACCTTGATTGAAGTTGAAAAAATTCGCTTTTAAAAAATTTAAAATTAATTTTAGTGAATCAAATTTAAATCATTTCAATTAAATATTTTAACGAAATAAAATGTATTCATAAAACCGATATACTTGCATTACTTTTTACGACAATTTATATGATATTAATAAAAATGTTCAAATTATAAATAAAATGATTACAACAATTATTTCAAATATTTTAGAATATGTTTATATACCTTATTCATTTTTTTCATATTTAGATCCAAAATGCCGTCAATGATTTGTGCTCTCCTCATTTCCCTCTTTGGAATTCTTTTACTCACTAGACAAGGTGGGTAAACTATAGTTAGTTTGATTTATTATGAATTTGTATGCATTCAGTATAAACTTTCAGTAGAAATTATATTACGTAAATATAGATGTAAGGCTGTACAATATATAGAAGCAACAATTTCAAGTTTTTAAAACAATTGTAAATAATAAATGTCCCTGTCTTAATAGTAAAAATATTCTATTTACATAATTTTTACACTTTCAGTAGTTTGGAATGACCTATTTTTTTAAATTAACATTTTCAGATCTTTTAAACCAAGTGACAAACGAATTAAAAATAAATTTATATAGTCAAAATCTCTCATTTATAATTTTTTTAAAATCACAACTTTAAAATGTTTAATCAATAATGTTGACATTTTTACTTTAGAAATATTACTGCAGAATACTAATATTATATGCATTAATGCAACATTTTCGATTTAATCCTTTTGGAATACTAACTAAAAAAATAATTATACTGTATATTGATAACTTTCTCCGTCACAGTATTGAACAGATTAATTCATCTGCAGAACGTTTTCGGAGTTTTGCTGAAATTGGTCTGTATCAGGTGGAAACAAACTTTTACCCCCTCCTCCCTTTTTCCTTCTGTTTTTTTCTTCACCCTTTTGCTTCCCCTCCCTATTTTCTTATTTATCCATTTTTTATTCCTTGCTTATCGCCACTTTCTTCCCCCCTCCACACATATTTATTTTTACGAAAATTTAAAATATACAATTTTTTGTTAAAATAAATGAAATTAAAATTAGTAATAATAATGACATTATTGTCATTAACAAAAGATGAGTAGCACTTTTTGGTAGCAACATGTCGCAACATGGTATAGTACATCGTTATAAAAAGTTTTTTGTATATATTAATCAAATTTCTGTTTCCATTGTTAGGAAGTTGTACAAAGATTGTTGACACATCAGAATTTTCACCAATTGAGCTAGAAGATACTTCAAATTATTTACGGGCTCTCAAGAGAGATACTCTCTTTCGTTGGGGAAAAAGAGGAGGTAACATGTTCCGATTTGGCAAACGTTACGATTCCTATAACCGATTTGATGAACAGGCTGTGCAGCGGTTGATCAACTCCTTGCAGCAAATTTAACATCAGCATATCTAGCACGTTGTTTTGAATATTTAAATTAGTACCTCATGTCCAATATGTTTTTTGCATGAATTAATTTTTAAAATATACAATTAATATTAACAATATTAACTCTTTGCTTCTTTCGTTTTTAATGTAGAGTGTACAGTAGATTGTGTTATCATATATAATAATTATTTAAATATTTAATAAATTATGAAAATAGTTTTTTGCTCAATAAATATTTATGTTTTATAGTTAATAAAATAACCTAAAGTGAGACAATTTTGGCAAATTTTTTCTTCTAGTTTATCCAAAATTTGCTAAAATGAAACAGTATTATTTTTAAACAACATAATTGAAATAAACCAAACATTAAAAAAAAGTCATATAATTTTAAAAAATACTATAATATTTTATTACATAAGCGCTTTTGGCATGAAACTATATATATACATTGATAGATATATAGTGTAGTGTAAACACTATATTAGTTATTTCCATATAATTATTACCAATCTAAGTTATGTACTTAATTTATATTTTTATACATACGTATACAGCGCACTAAGAAAATATAATTTTCCAATATTGAACAAATTATAATTTAAATGATTTTAATAATTATTTTCGAAATTATAATTATGAATTTTTTTTTTTTATTATATGTAATGACAATAATAAATATAAAAACTTTGTGCATTTATTGTAATGTATTAAAATTGGTTAATTATATAAAACAAGATATTGCCTATATAGTACGTTATTTACCTTGAATTAATTCACAAATAATTCTTTGAAAATTAATTATTATTTTAGAGCTTTGAATTTGCTATTAATTGTTTTTTTTAAATACGTATATATTTTTCAATTGTCTAACCAAATAATTTTTCTGCATTACATTAAAAAGATGAAACAGCAGATTTTTACAACAAAAAAACACATAACGTTGTCTTTCAATTAATGAAAGTGGAGACCGATGCTAAACTTAATTAAACTAAATTTTGATTGTATTGTTAAATTTATTTATTATATTTTCAATTTGATTTTCCTACAAAACTATAATATATATTTCAAAATTGAATATTGATTTAATTCACAAAATTATTTATGAAATATTCATTGTAATATATAAAATTATAATAATCTATAAAATGAATTTTTTCCCACCTACTCTGACGAAAGTGTAGTTATATCACCAAAAAAATATAGTTTATTAAATTTTCATCGATTCTTTGTTTTGATTTCCTCCAGAAACGTATTAATTTATATAAAAGTTGACTATAAACTAGGCTACAACCGTTGAAAATCTTGTCATACCATGAATGGTCCATCGTTGTTCCACATATATATATATTGTATATATCTTGCTATGATTATGCACGTGCATGCACGTCCATGCACGATGGCTAAATAAAAATACGCTTATGGCTTACAAGAATACACATACCCATAATGCCATTAATAAAGCAATTTTTGATTACTTGAATATCTATCCGTCAATTATGTCTCGATTTAAATAATGCATATGGGTAAACATATGTATTATAATCACAAGTCGTATTGTTATATTACCAGTACTAGGCATATCAAATCATGCATACTTAGATTGTAAATACACAAATATACACGTATATAATGATTTTTTTAAAGTCTACGAAAGCACATACACACTCTTTAAAATTAATGTTAAAAGATTTGGCCTCTAAGCTAGTTTGTGAAGACAAATATATAGTTTTTATTAACAAATACTTGACCATTTCCATTTCACTCATGTTTGACTCAATACAAAGTTTTCGAAATATAATTAAATAATTTATATAATGCACGCTCACATACACCGTAATGATATCAATAGGGAGAGCATATCATGTTTTAAAATAATATATAGTTTGATACTTCAGAGCCTTTTTACTAAAGCTATCACTTTTATAAAAAAGAGGATAAATATTTTATAGACTAAAGGAATTCCAAACTTACTATATTACAATATTTTGCGAAGTTGGGATTATTCATTTAAATACTTCAGATTAGTATATGTTGCTCGTCAATGTTTGTCTTTAAATGTGAATACAAATTTATTCTCCGAATCTTAAAAAACAAAAATATCGTATTATGTTACGTTACCGTTCTAAACAGAGTAGAGATGCCATTTTTTACACTTTCGTTATTTAAATATAAGGTTCAAAATTGAAAAGTCATGATAATATATGTTTATATATAATAAAGCTATCCGTGTGTTGTGTAGCCTATCTACCGTTCCCCATCATTCTCCATTGCTGACTTTTTGGAAAGAATACAAACCCCTTTTATAAATGACAGTGTTGCCTTGTTTGTGATGAAACATTCATTCACAAACATCGAAAATAAATGTAACATACATGGACATCCAGGATGCCCTGTAAGTCGAACCAGCATTACGGATGACCATCCAGGATGCTGGTGTAAAGCGGGATTTATTCTTTAAAGTATATATATATATATAAGTTTGAATGGTTATGGTTGTGAACACTAAAATAGTAATTTTAAATTATTTCTGTATTTTTTAATATTCTATCACAAACTGTAAATTGCAATGTCTCGTTTAGCTTAGTTTTGTTTAAACTCGGTTTAAGCTGACTTAGTCGTATGGGTGGAGATTGCCCCGACCTTTCTCGGAAAGTGGAAGGACGTGATTAAAAAATTCCAAATGAAAGCTTATCGAAGTCAAGCCGGTTTAAAGGCGCTTAAAACAAATACATTGGTTGAGTGGGACTAAAAATTCATGTATAAATTATAAATACGCAATTAATATAACATTTATAATACGAATTAAATGAATAATTTAATAAAATAAAAATACGCAGATGACACGTCTATATACAACTCTATAGACAACTCTAGTTAAAACCTCAATCGATATTTCAATCTAAATTATTGTTTGAAATGGATTTTCGATTCGAAAAGTTTAACGAGCAGGTGGCCAAACAAAATCGCTCTGTTAAAACATATAGCCTATGAGATATTTTTCACAATATAGCATTGCTATGCTGCGGCTAAGCGAAGCGCGCTTAACTTTCGATTATACGTATATATATATAATTAGAAGTAAGAACGGCCTAAACGGAGTTTGCACTAAATAAAGCTAAACGATACATTGAAATTCCCTAATTCATGTAAATGAATGTAATTGTTTTATTCTTGTAAATGTATACACTACTTTCAAACAAAATAGTAAATTTTAAATTTTAAATTCCAAATTATCCAAACCAATAATTTTTAATTTTACGATATTCACGACCGCAACGAATAAATATTGCTCGAATTGAATATTCATCAAATAAAATCCGACACACACGAAATCTAACACACCAGTTTAAAATATACCATTTATGGATTTATATTAATAGATTGTATTTATTATTTTTTGCTACAAATTTATTCAGTGTCATTTTGAATCAACTCAAAAAAATTCATTCTAAATGCATATTGTCAATTAAGTGGAAATAATTGATTGAATTATAATATATTAAAAACAACAAGTAAATAAAAAAATATATTAAAAATTGTTGTATTGATTTTATAAAATATTAAAATATATATATATATATATACATATTCCAAAACAACCTTTGGGCTACTCTACGTTATTATATATAATTATAAATGTTTAAGAATATTTCACTAATCTGTAAATTTTAACTAAATGAATATGTATACAGGATCATTTATGTCATGTCACGTAAGCCATATAAATTACATTTATTTCTAACTATTATAGCTCCTACTCAAATGCAAATTATTTATTTGAAGATTCAGTTGGTATGTTATCATTTTACTGCTGTAAGAAGTTTCGACATACAGGTGAGTAGACAGAATAAATTCTCATCAAATTAATAATTCATCTAAGCTATCACGAAGATGATCACTTTGATTACCCACAGCCAAAGAAAAAAATAATAATCACTAGTTAACGCTAATTTTGTTATCTTTAATAAAATTTACTTTTTGTGAGTAATTTTTGGAGTGCTAATTGCGATAGTGTATTGTGTCCTCGTTTTTGTTAATAGAATTTGACAATTTTATGTTATTTGCAAATTTTACACTATACAATGGTATTAATAAACTATAATTTTCACTATGTGCGGAACTAAACTCACAATTGGATGTGTTTTGAGCAAGGCGAGCACAGCTATGTATAATAGTCTACAATATATATATATGTGGTGAATATTCACTTATAGCAGCTGGCATTGCTGAATTGATACACAATAGGGATATGATTATACATGTTTAATGATTGCGAAATTACTTCATTCTTTTATCTGTAATACCTATTGTACATATTCTATCTAATTTTCGGGGGTGCGACGGCGTTATTCCGGATTGCATTTTTAGTCACTGTTATTCAGGGACGGCGCTTTTCAATAACGGTGTTATTCAGTTTCGCGTAAAATTTTTGAATGCATCATTCAGGGTCGGTATTATTTAGAATTAACAACGTAATTCCAATCCTGTCAAGATAATTAACCGGCGTTATTCCAACCCTGAAAGACCAACACATCAGATAGGGAATTTAAAATATAATTGTTATTCAGTGACGGTGTTATTCCGACAACCCTATAACCCTAATTTTCAAATTACTAAGAAAGTCTTTAAAAAATTTACTTTCCGCACAAACATTTTCCATTTTTTTCTTGCGAATCTTGGTGAAATCTCGGATGAAGAAGTCGAGCGGTTCATCAAGATATATAAAGAAGGGGTGAAAACTATCAAGTGGGTGTATTCATATTTAGAAAAATTATGTAATTATGTAATGCGACATTAATTAAATAATTAATTCATTCATTCATTCATTTTCTATTCAATCATTCAAACCATATACTTATTCATATTTAGAATAATTATGTAATTATGTAATGCGACATTAATTAAATAATTCATTCATTCATTCATTCATTCATTCATTCATTTTCTATTCCATCATTCAAACCATATACTTATTCATATTTAGAATAATTATGTAATTATGTAATGCGACATTAATTAATTAATTCATTCATTCATTCATTCATTCATTTTCTATTCCATCATTCAAATCATATACTTATTCATATTTAGAATAATTATGTAATTATGTAATGCGACATTAATTAAATAATTCATTCATTCATTCA
>JAUZND010055910.1:0-18810 GCA_034780555.1 Coelogynopora nodosa
TTTATAGGTTAATTTACAGATAATTACTTAACATGGTACCCCAAATACCCTGGCCCTCACCATTTAATGTGACCATATGTTATATAATAAAAAATTATATATAAATACATAATAAAATAATATATAGAACAATTGTACCTATTTATTTAACAAAAATGTGTAAATTGAACAAATAGAAAAAAATAGATGATAAATTAAATGAACATTGCATCACAATTTTACATTAAAAAATCACAAAATGGGTATTTAATTGGCTATAATTACCTATGCAATTTGACTGAAAAACACTATTCTTTGTTACTTATTAATAACTATCATTACTTTTTTTAGTAAGCCAATTGGAAAAATAAATACATATTTGCTGGTGCTCATGCAACATTTCAACAGATGCAGTGGAATAAGGAGGCAGAGAAGTGTCTGTGGTTGGAGATTGAGATGGAAAAAGAAATGAACAAACAATGACAGAAGCTGGTGGAACTAAAAAGCTAATGAAGAAGTTGTGAAGAAGCAGTGTTTCCAGAAGCTGGCTGGGGAGGCCCATAGACAAGCTGCTATTGCTGACCAGCACCCAAAGGAACTTCTGAAAGAGAAGCTGTTTGTCAAACTGCAAAAGAATACTGAGAGAATGTTATTTACTGTATTGAAGTGGCATTCTATCTCTGAGCTGCCTTCAGCAAAGTTTACAATTGATTATAACAGAGTACAGTGCATATATTTCACCAACCATATCTAATCCAGGTACACTAAAATATGCTGCATTTTGTTCTATTTAATTTTTTTAAATAAGATACAACTTTTGATTAATATATTATTATTTGTCTCATAGAAAACCTCATATAATAAAAACTTACACATTCTATTTTTGATACTATATATATTGCTTACTAATTTCTAAATATATATTTATATTTCTTTCTGTATGTACATATATATTTGTCACATGTTAATTATGCCTTCCTGCTGCTTTGTTATTTTGGTCATCAATTTGATTGATTTTATTATCAGATTTTCTGGTTAAATAAATTTATTAATATCAGACATGAGACTCTCCACCATTGGCAGTAATCTGTAATAAAAATATAGGGGTACCATTTAGGATTTTTGCAGATGCTTTGGCAAACCCACTTCTAATGGACCTTGGAAAAACAAAAAAGGTATAATTAAAGTGACAAATAAATCATCATGCTGTATATAAATATATTCCAGCAAAATTAGAACAGATAATAAAGTCATAAATAAAACCTTTAATATTTACAAAGGTTGGGTTTTCTTCTGCTTCCATGATTGCCAATAATTTTTTTCACCTGTCAACTTAATAGGAAAATTGTCAGTTTTATTTTTGTCAACTTTTGTAATTCTTTTCATTACCCCACTACTATTTATTTGCTTCCCCCATTAATTTTTGATAATCTTTAATAATTTCTTCAACAGCATTCCTTTTCTTAATTTTGTCTTCAGGTTTCATTGACTTCATTAAAATATCTCTATGTTTTTCTACCAACATAACAAACATTACTTGCTCCCCCACTAAATGACCATCCCCACTCTCACTAAATCAGTATCCACACACTCTTCTACTGTCATTCCATCAATTTCCATAACAGCTGCCATTAGCTAATATACCTAAATACCAAATTTAATTTAAATGATTTTAAAAATTAATTGAAACCTAAATGTTATCAATTTAGCTTTTTAAACAATCAAAAATATTCATATTAATTGAACTTTGAAAAAATACTTATGTTTACATATTTTGAGACACCTATTGAGGTGTCTTAATTTATTTCAGATATATCTCAAAATTTAGTGCTTCATTCATATCAGTTGAGATATATCTCCGATCTCACAGAACTATCTCCATCTATTTGTAATCCAAAAGATAGCTGCGTTTTTTGTAGCCCTGTACTTTTATTATGAAGCAGTTATTTTAAACTGGTTTGAAGTGTTTGCCATCGATTCAATAACTATTTCAACTTGTTTATCAGTATCCTCTTCTTACTCTTTGATTAAAGAATTAAAAGAAGCATTCTAAAAATATCAATCAATATCAACCTTTACCTTCATTAGTGATGAATCTTATGAATTAGTAATGAATCTTGGCATAAACTTCAAGAATGGCGGCAGATCCATGCTGATAAATTTTATCCATACAAAAATCTTGTATCATGTATGCTAGACATTTTTGTCAAAACCCCATAGCAGTGTTGACTATGAACATGTCTTCAGTTTGATTTGCAAAAATCACATGAATCATGATCAACTATGTGCACTGCAACATTGTAATCACAAATTGTGTTAAACTGGGTGGTAATGTAGCTATTATTCATGATATTTTTAAAACATCTGCTTACATATTTTCTGCATGGTCTTACTTTGTGTTCTACCTTACTCTTCCTCACTATTATTATTCTGTGCTAATCACTCATTATATGAATGTTGATCAATGCATACAGGGTGACCATAACTACCTGAACTTCAAATTGCATGCTTTTAAGGATTATTTTAGTAATTGGAAAAATCACGTAGTTTACATAATATATATATATATATAACCCTACATAATAGTTTAGGGTTAGGCTTAGAGTTTATGTTTAGGGTTAGGAATTCCTATGTATGCAGTCAAGCTATGCTATATTTGCCATAAGGATATAATATGTCTTAAATTAAATCAAGTGGCTGTATAATATATTATATAACAGTGTATTTATTACATTAAAGTGTTTTCACAAAAAATGACGGGTGGGGGTTGCGAAAAAATGGTTTCCTTTTTTCTTCTCATTTTGTAATCACATCCCTATAATTTCTGTTATTAAATAGATATTGACCAATCAAGTAAGTTGTGGTTGTTTAGACTGTTTCATTACACAAGGATTAATCATATCAATATCATAGATAACATTAAATTATTATGACTATATCTTTTTTTAATACCTAGACAATTAAAAATGATATATAATAGTTTTTTGTTTCAATTTGAAAAATTACACAAAAATTTATTTTTTTGTATTTTAGATATGTCACGACGTCGGTCTGGGAGTGTTTCTGACTGCAAAGTTTATGTTGGAGATCTTCCTCGTGATGCATCAGAACGAGAAGTTGAGAAAGTTTTTCGATCAATAGGTACACTACGAAATGTTTGGATAGCACGGAACCCTCCTGGCTTTGGGTTCGTTGAATATGAAGATCCACGAGATGCTGAAGATGCAATTCGTGAACTTGATGGAACGTACGTTAATCATTTACTTTCAATTTTTGAAGCAGGAAAAAGTGGAATGTTGTAGTGAAGTTAAAGGTGAAATTGTAGATTTAAATATTTTATGCCATTTTTGAACGTTTGAAATTATTATAAAACATTGAAAAATATATATTGCAAACAATTATCGCAAATAGAATCTTTTTAGTGGTCGTCAATATTTTATTTGAAATATTCAAAAAAATATCACATTTTGATATTGTCTTTCGTCATCGGTTATATTTACATAATACTTCCACCTGATTATAAAAATAACTGGTACATACTCTTATTATATCTTTTGTACTGTTTTTAATTATTTGTATTTCAGAGTGATTTGCGGAGTCCGTGCCCGAGTAGAGGCTAGCAGTGGTAAATCGAGGCCCAAACCCTGGGTCCGTGGTGGTCGTGATGACCGAAGCGGGGGGAGGGGACGTGGATTTGACCCGAACGACCGGTGTTACGAGTGCGGTGAAAGGGGTCATTATGCTTATGACTGTCGTCGTCGAAATGGTGGTGGTGGCGGCGGCGGCGGAGGACGCCGAAGATCGAGGTAAGATCGATTAATGATCCACATTCTTGTAATATTTATACTGTACTTATTTCATATTCAACTATGTAATTATATTACTTATCTTATATGAGTTATGATTAACAAGTTTCATTTCTAATTGTTACCAATTGTATAACGTTTATTACATTACTTATTTTAAGTATAAATAGTAACCATTACCTTTTTAGTTTTATGTCATGCATACCGGTTTAAATAAACACACATGTCAATGTGAGAAGCTAAAGAATTTTTTCTTTACATTTTGCAGAATGATAAAGTATGTATTTTATTAGTAATACCCTGAACGGTAATATAAAAATATATAGTGTTATTATTCTTACGTAATTATTTGTTTACTGTCTTTATTTAAAATAGAATAAGTTATTAATTATATTGTATGTTCCGTTGCAATCAACTATTTATATAAAAAAATTAATTTATAATAACTTAATAACGCTTTAATTCATTCAATGCTGTGTTAAGTCATTTTCACTGGGTCTTTGTTGTAGTATTTAGTGTTTATTTTTTAAAAAAATGCTGGTACTTTTTATTTTCTGATTTGTTTTGTGTTTATGTTGAGGGTTGGAATAGGGTATGATTATTTACTATTATTAGATAACTTTACTTACAGAAGTAATTTATATAATTTTTATTAACAAAAGATAACAAAAGTATAATTATTTCTTAATAATTGTATAGTATAGTGACTTATTTCATCTAATGTTTCTTGTCGCGTGTTTCCAGTTACTCTTGACTCTACACGCCTCAGTCTTTAAGTACAATGAAAGACGAGAGTCTTCAAACTTCATGACGTACAACAGAGTCATCTCTATTTAGCAAACATCACTGCAAAATGCGCCTTCTACCCTGAGTACATGATAAATTGTCGAGAGACACCGCTTCATTACTACAAATTGCGATAGTTAGATTCCTGTCGAGTATCTCACGATTCATCTGATAATGAATTCTTCTGAAATTTGACAAAAATCGTTATACAATTGAATCAGTCTTCCCCTGGTGTGGTCTGCTTCTATCATCTGTAAATTCATCTTAAGATCTAAAGAGTTCTTGATGCCTCATATCTGAGAGATCAAGAGATACACAGGGCAACATTGTGAGCACGACATTTTGCCGCTTGTAAGTAATGGTTACGCGTTTTAAAAACAAACAGACCACAATATTACGGCATAAACTTTGCCAAATTAATTTTAAAAAATCGATGAAAATTATTGTTTGTTGTTTTTGTAGTTTTTAATGTTTGACTACACATTTAATTTTCACATATTTGTGTGAATGATTTTTGTTTGTATATAGAAATAAAAAATTGTATATAGGTCATTGAAAATTTTAATAACGTAATTAGTTTGTTGCATTATACTATGATTCTGAAGGATATGTTATTTGTTAGTCAGATTGTTTTTCATCATAACCAATCTATCCATAAATGGCATGTACTCAGTACTTGTAAAATGGGAAAACTTCGTAATGATTTTATTTATTATTTTTCTGTTTCCTTAAAAATGCATGGATAAATTGACATTAACTGAACATTACAGATGTGCTAAATATTATGCTTCCATGATTAAGTGCACAAGTAAACAGAAATTCAAATTATTTTAGTCTTGTAGCTATTCTGCAAACTTTTCTATCGCATTGGGGAAACTTCACCATTCTTTACCTAATACATACATTAATAAATGAACAGGCGTCCATAATTAGATGGTAATTAAACGAGTGTGTTTACACCCAATAAGGTTACTGAAAAAATATAAGCGCTCCATGATTTCTTAATGTGTGATTATAATTTGTTATCGTAATATTCAAAGTATCAAATTTATGGCATAATTGTCTTAAGCGCTCGAATATGCTTCGTAAATATGTCAGTAAAAATGGCACTAGACCTTATAAAACAAACTACAAAACTAAAGTTAGCATGTGAAGATTTGAATAAAAATGGAATGTCTGTGAAAAAATCTGCCGTAACGCATGGTGTGCCTCGTAGAACATTAGGCAATCGATTAACGAATGGGCACAGACATCGTGTTGGTCGACCGCCTGTGTTCTCGAATTCTGAAGAGAATCTACTGACTGTAACGCAATGACTGGTATTGCGGAAAGTGCTATTATCATTGTTTATTGTTTATCCAAAGTGTAAGTGACATAAACCTAGGTCTCTATATTACCATTTTTATGTCGAATAATATGGTTTCGATGGATATTCTATGTTTTACTTTTAATAATTACGTAATCCGCAAAAATGTATAAGAGTATTTAACAGAATATAATAGGGTGGCGAAATTACCCCGTGGTGGCAAAGTTTCTCCATTTTACGGTATTTAATATTAATTATATAATAAGTAGGTCCATTAATAGTATGAAATTGATTGTTCATTGGTCGAAGTGAATGCGGTTTTCTTACAACTTTTCAATTTTCAACTTGCTTACAATTATGGATTCGCAGTAATTATGACAGTTTTGTGAACAAAATCACCAATTTGAAATCTGATATTTACGTTTGTCTAGAATTGTCTATAGCATATTTTATGTTTTGTGTATTCAAATTAAGCCAGCAGTTTAATTACATTCCGATTAACTGTATGATAATGTAATTTTTTAAAGTGTATAATTAACATTTAATGTATTTTAGATCAAGGTCTCGCTCAAGATCACGATCATACCGAAAAAGGAGTTATTCCCGTAGTCGAAGTGTCAGTCGGTAAGATACATGGAATTTTTAAGATTGTGTATTATTTATTCAGTTTTGTTTTGGATTGTATGCTGTTTTGTTGTCATAACATTACTAAATTGAAATCTAGGCGATTTTAATAGTTGTGTAACTTATTTAGATAGATAATATTAAAAACATTTGTGTAATAGTGTCATGTAATAATTATAATTTAAATAATTGGGTGGATGATCTTGTACTAGTATTGTAAGTACTTTGACTTTTTTTATTTCTCTTTATTGTGTATATGGCATGTCATATTGCAATAATAATGTAACAATCAAACAACAAGGTTATGTCCCTTTTCAATTAAATTTTTGTGAAGTATTTTTTGAGGAATCCTATAATAGTATATTAAAATGTGAAATTTTACTTGAACATATATTCGAACTGTTCCCGATAAACGATGTGGACATGTAATTAGTACATTTTTTTAACATTCAGAACTGTTTGTGTTTAAACCATTCATTATTATTCATTCATTTTTGGTGTATAGAACAGTAACTGTTATTCGCTTTTGAAATATGATTCTTTTCAATCCGGTCGGTTCTGCGATAATTAAAAGAATGGTTTCAATTGTTGGGTGTCTATATTTTGTTGTGTCTGTTTTTCTTTTTTATTAATGTATTTCAGTAAATATTATATATTTTTTGCAGTCGTCGCTCTGCATCAAAAGGATCAAGATCTCGAAGGTATCTTTTTTAATTATCTATTATTTTAGACGGAAATAAGGAGATTAATCTTAAATATTTTATTTATGCTATTTGGTTTTTAGGGAATTCTCCCAAACAAATTTATTTAATATTTTGTTAATTTTAATTTTTTAAATGTACATACGTTATTATTTATTTAAACTATATTTACTATAGGGTGTTTAGGGTTACTTGAATTTAAATAATATATGTGAATTTTAATTGAAACATCTATAGAAACAACTAAAATATGTGGCCTGAGACCGCAAAGGTTATATCTCATGAAGTTTGAATCATTTCTGTAATTTCTTTTAATATCCAGATATTGTTTGTACATTGGTATTATTATATTGTTTTTCAGTGTGCGTTACTTTGGTTAATTTTATTGTAATAAAATGTTTGTCACACTATCATCAAAAAGCAGAAGTGCATCGAAAGCGATATCTTTAACTCAACACACCCATAACAGCCCCCTGTATTAGCAGAGATTGACTTATCAGCAATTGTACTATTGCGGTTTTAAGTATCAACTAATTTTGTTCAGTATACTATTGAATTCATATTTCATGGGATTGTAAAAACATTATTTAGGACAAAAAAAGTACTTGGTGAAGGCAATATATTTTAATTTTTTAGAATTTCTTCATGCTTAAAAGATAATTATTATAGCATAGCACGTATTATTGAAAAAAAAATGTTGAAAGACATGTATGTACAATACCTGATAATATTGTATGTAGCAACTAGAGTACTAAATCACGTATTATCTTGAATCTCGTTTTAAAATTAATTTGATATGCTATTAATAAGATTTGTCATCATTTTTATTACAGCCCTTCCAGAACGCGCAACGGTGACTAATCATTTTTGGACTTCCCGTTTTTATGGTTTTATTGTGTGTGTTGTAGTAAATGATCTGTTGTACTTTGCAATAATGATGTGTTATTCAAACATTGTTTCTACATATTGAGTTTCCTCATGTTTATTTTATCTATTACCCCTTATCGGCTAACAGCTAATACTAACTTATGTAATTGCATATTTTTGAAAATTAACTTTCTAGTTGTTCTATTAACTTCGAGATTAAACTGTTCTAACTGAATTGGTCTATATGTGCAATACACAGTGTCTATGTACAATGCATTTTTGTTTTTCGTATTGTATTTTATAGGGATGTGTTGGTGGTTTCCCATAGGTATTAAGGTGAATTAAAATCGTTTTATGAAATTTGTGTATGATGCTGGTTTGAATTAGTTGATGTTTAGGTACACAATAGTTCAATAATTGTGTTGATGCAGTAGTGCTTATGTTGCCTAGGGGTCATCACAAAGTACTAGAGACCTCTAATTGAGGGCTAACACAAAATGTTTAATACATTTTGCCATTCACGGGGTTTCCAAACCAAACAGTCCTATCCGGAAGCCTCATGTAGATGTGGCCAAACCAAGTGAAAAACAGGTATTGACTATGTTAAAACAACAGGAATAAGTAGGTATTCTTTCAGAATCAATTTATATTAACAATTGCACGGAATATAAAAATATGAGAAGATTTGTGTACAGCAATACTATTTCATCTCAATCTTCTAACTTTTGAGATATGTTCTTCGCTAATTAATTCGATAACTCGTGTATGCCTATTATTTTTTCAAGGAAATTATTTTTACGTGCTAGAAAATATTTTATATTGTTGGACTTTTTTATTTAACACCCTATGGGCTTTCAGTCTTCGACAATATTAGGGGCTAAAACTTGTATCATTAATAGGAAAAATAAGTTTTTCGTAAATTATATATGTATATAACTTGGATAATAAAATTACTTATTAAATAACCTATAATTTTAAATATTACTGAAATAGGGTTTATGCTACTTATTTGTATGAGTAGTATAATTATAATCAGATTATAATCAGTCAATATATATTATATTGATCTTTTTCATATAGTATTTTTAACTGGGGTTTGACATAATCTGGTCATAAAATGACTCAACGATTAGTTTTGTGTATACCAAATTTAGCTTATTCTGATAATAGAAAGCTTAGGAAGATCAATTTGTTACCACCAATATTATCTATGTAAATTTTGTTTAACTCGATTTTCAATTAGAGTGAGGCTGCAGACAATATCGTTCTTTTTGTGACTAGCATTTTCTGAAAAGCCATGCTCAGCTGCATTATGAGGTTGTATGCAAAGACTGCTTGTTTGCTAGTTTCTCGATGACTGGATATTTATTGAACTTGACAATTGATAACCAGAAAAGATCAAGCGGTTGTTTCTGCTGTTAATGTTCAACTTGCTATTTAGTATTTAGCTATCTACTTGCTTGAGTATAGATATTACCAGCATCAAACATTGATGGATGAGCGTTGTTAAATAATCAAGGTATTTCAACTCGGAAATCATATTATTTTCGTTTCTAAACTTTCTCGAATTAGGATGAACAAGAGCCAAACAGCATGATATTTTCAATGTTGTTGCGGACCTAATAGCTTCAGAGTAGATTTAAAAACATAAAAATCTTTGAGATAAAATTATTTCACTCGATGCTTATAAATATAGTTTCTTCTGCAATAGAAAAGTTATTATTTACGAAATCCTTGGTTTTAAAGCCGATGTCGATATTATTGTGGTGTTCTTTTTCTGTTGTCGTAGATGTATTTACTCTTAGATGCTTTGATATCTTCACAAACGGATGATAACAAAATACGGATACCAATACTGGACGTCTTCATTGAAAATATTTCGCAAATAAAAATTTTAAAGTTTTGAAAAATAGGAAACACTTCAGACATAAAAAGAAAACTTGCTTCATTGACCTTGTCTTTGAAAAAATCACAAAGGCGAATGTATAGTGTATTATTATTCAATTCCTATATAAATCAACTTTCTTAGGAAGGTAATGGTCAAAGTATATAATACCCTTGCAGTGCATCTTTCAACAACAACACTCGCTTAATAAATATAAGTAATGTCAAAAACGAGTTGAGCTATGTTGAATAAGTTGAAGATAATTCAATAAGATATAATGGAACAAATTCATAGAATAATAATTATTAAAACAATTATGAGTTACTGTAACCCTTCGTACGTCGACATCTTATGTAGCCTTTGCTTACCTCTAAACCCTCTCTTGGTATACAAATACCTCCTAAAGACTTGTCGATTCGTATAATTTTTATTACCTGATCACGTCATAACCGCCAGTTGGAAAAACTGGAGGAAAATTACCATATGTATATATATGCTATATATATTGGCCCATATATATGCTATAAATCTTAATAATGTAACTAAATGACTTCATTATTTTTGCATCTGATTCCAGATCAGAAGATCTATGTTTGGTAAATTTTTTAATATACCTATATAGCTATACTTCTATAAATAAACTATAATAGTGGCTGGTAAATATTAAGTGCTTTCATAATTTTATTACTCGATAGCGGTATATTGAAAAATACTGCTATCCCAACATACCCACGACCTATTCAGCTTCGAGTTTTTATTTTCGAAATTATCGCATTTAAAAAAAAAACATCTCTGCAGAATACTAAATCCCCGACGCACGGAAAAAATCTGGACGTTGGCAACCTTTGGCAACGTTGCATTCGTTTTGCAAAATAGTGTACACCCAAAGTATAGATAGTTTATATATAAATACTAAAATATATAAATTGATATTAAATAATAAATTATATTAATTCATTTTAAAGATATAAACCTAGGTATATATTCCCGTTTTCAAGATCGTGAAAACACATAGTTAAAAACCTAGTTAAATTCCCACTTTCCCGAGTGGTACCGTAAATGCACAAAAATAATGCATAAATAGATTTAATTGCACATAAAATAAGTTAAATGTACGATATACATAACATATGAGTAATGAAACATATAGTTAAGTGATAGTATTTAGAGTATATTGTGCATCAATGTATAGAGGAATAAACGATTACAACCCAATTACAAACATAGTAACCGTTGTATACATAGTATAAAAATGTACAAATGGTATAAATTATGAATAAAATTTATTTATTTGAATACAGCAAAATTTATCCATGATCTTTAAAAGGTACATCTTTGAAAAGGTAAAAAGTACATTTCTCTAAAAGTTAAAAATAAATATTTGATGTAAAAATTATCATAAATTTGTGCGCGTTATTTAATTTGTAGGGATACGTAGCTACCTTCGTTGGTACTATAAGCATGTTTTTAAACCGTCCCAGGTGGAGATACTGAACTAACCAGGTTTTAAAAGAGTTATGAATATGAGATACAGTACACACATTTATACTTATTTAGATAATTATTGACATTTTAAAGTAAATATTTTATTTAGTTTCGTATTCAAGATTTTCAAAGTTAAATAATGTCATATTTACATTCTCATAATTTTACTTTGCTACAAATGTTGGACGTCGACTAACCTAGTAACCCCTAAAAACTTGATGACGTTTACTTGATAATTTTACATGAAAAATACAACTTCACATATCTCTCAGATGCAGTTTTCAATTGAGAATTTTAGACTAAATTAGAGGTTTGAACAGTAAAACCTTGTATAATAATAAATAAGATTATAAGAATAAGAGATTAATAAATAAAACAAGATTTTTTATGTAAAATATTCTAAAAAGAAAACGATTATTTTTAAAAATATTTACTCTTAAATGTGGAAATGATAAATCTTATAAATATTGACAAATATAAATAACATACCATGCTTGAATATTTAAAACAAAGTATCACTATTTACATAAATACTATTTTTTAATAAACGTTTTCATTTGAATTTATTTGATAAATATTTAAATATTTCTTAAATTTACAATTTAACGCATCTACGTGTAATTTTTCGATAATTGTAACATCGTTTTAATTATCTATATGTTGATAAATCTGCAAAAAAATAAACTTTAAATATCTTTTGGAGAGTTATTAAAATTATTATTGTTATGTATTATTATTATTAAAATATGTAAAATTGGTGAAAATTAACAAATAGTAAAACAAAAATTGAATAAAAGAAGGAAAAGTAGTGTACAAAGTTTGGAGTATCTGTAAGCTCTTCAAATACTACTAGTTGTATAATATACAAGTATTATCAAACGTATTGTGATATAATATATACAATAAGAGTTTTGGATTGTTAATAATATACCAAAAAATATGATTTTAAGAAATCAGTTGAAATTGTAAAAACACACGGTTTATTCGAAAAATATAGATAGTATAATATTTTTAATATACAAATAATTATAACATGTTAAAATTATTTAATGATACGATGATAATTTTTAGAATATTATTATATATCCTATATGAGTGTTTTGGTATTTTAGAATACGAAAATTGTGATGTAAAAACTTAAATTACTTTTGATGAATGACTATAAAAATATGATTTTTAATGAATAAAATCATGATACTTTTTAAAATAAATTTAGTCAAGCAATAATATAATTCACACAAAGAGAAAAATATTTATTACTAGATAGGATACGCTTATTTTGTTTTATTAAAGAAATTGTTGAGAATTTCACCGATATTTTCTTAAAAATTGCTACATCAAAAATTTATATAAATTTAACAAAGAACAACATTATTTTATTAAATGTTGAACTTATATATTTTTAGACTACTAATGTCTATTATGTGAAAGTAAATTTTGTGTACAAACCACAAAATGTGGGTTCAGCAGATAACATTTTATAGTTTCTGTCAAATGATTAGACAATTAATAAAACTTTTTTTAAAGTTTACAAATTTGTACAATCAATTTGATCAAATAATGTACAAAAAAGAAGTGAAATCATATTATGTGTAGAATCCGAAAATTGGGCAGACTTTTCGTACTACTGACTTTATTGTAGGCTACGTTTAATCACGACGTAAAGAAAACCCAATTAATTATATTTGTTCAATTTTAGACACGATATTCTATTATTTTATTCTAAATATATGTAGCTTGTTAACATTGCAATGTCTTCGTTACTTTTAATGGTGCCTCAATTTAATGATTAAAACGCTCAACTTTGATCACCATGGGGCACGACAACGTGAGAAAGATCAAGAACTACACTACCTACATCAGCAGCTGAGGAGGGAGAATCCCATAAAGAATTATTGTTAAGTTTTGGTCTTTCGGGTAGCTCCGAGTGAGCTGACTTGAGTACCTCCTCAAGCTGACTGACATAAAGGTGCAATGCCTTGAGATCATTCTCCGCTGATAAGTTGTCGGCTTGAACCTCAGTCAAGTGTTTCTTCACTTTGTGCAGTTCTTTCGTGGTCTCCTCGCGGACGGATATTATGATGGCTATAAAGGAGGAATAATGTCCCAATAAGTCAGTAAATCATAGATTGTAAACTGTAGAATAAGAATTTACTAGGAAAAATATTACTACACTTGCATGTAATAATTATATTGCGTGATGCTTATTATAATTATTTCTATAAATAGTTTCACATGTATACTGTTCCAATTAAGCTGAAACTTGGTATACTGATACTTTCTAAAGACTTGTCGAGCTTTTTTTATTTTCAAGAAAATTAATCAATTGTTTTTTATGACCTCATTACATCATAAACTCCAGTTTTAGGTAAAATATGGGAAATAACGAAATATGCTATAAATTGACCCATGATATAACTTTTGATCAATGCAACTAATTGACTTGATTCTTTTTACTTCTGATTCCAAATCAAGAGATCTATATTATATTTTGGTATGTTTTTATAATTATACTACTTATATAAACAAGCTATAGTATAAATGCTATGAGTATTTTTTAAATTGCTGATTATTTTAATAATTAATTTTATTATTCAAGTTAAATGTAGATATTTAACAATAAACTTATTTTTCTACTAATGTTGCAAGTTTAGCTTCTAATATCATAGGCAAAAAAGAAGGAAAAAAAAATCAAGGACGGACAGGTTATAAAATAGTTAAATAATAACATGTTTTTCTCTGGTATCTTAAAATATTTGAAATTATATTTTTTAGTTAGATATAAGTACTTTTACCCAGTGATTAGAAAATCAGGGTGGTACATCATTGTTCAATTAAAAACCTAATTTTTTGAAGAAATAATTGGTGAGCCAATATAAAATGACCATAATGAGATAAGCGTAGAGCGAGAGGGACATAAAAACGTCTATTGAACTACACTGATTTTTAAATTAAGGTCAAGGTTGCTGTGACTAAACAACCATTTGAAAATATACAAACATAGATTTCCAACCATTTAGGAGTAATATTTATTAATAAATATGAGAGAAACTTTTTCAAATCTCTATATACTTACGAAAGATATAAATAAAATGATTCACAATAGTTTCAGTATTGTAAATAGGATTTAAATTACATACGAACAAACCAAAGCTTGGAATTCAATTTCAATTTATAAAAAAGATGTAAAACGAGTATCTCCACAAGTTAAGTCCACATACGAAGTTATAAATACACATTTTTCGGAATTGCTAAATAATGATATTACGCACATATTATGAATATATTTATTATTTAAAAAAATATATATATATACACATAGCCTCATATTTTTCAAGCATAAATAATATATATTCAAAGTTCTGCCTTTGACCTAAAAAAGGTTTTCGATGGGAAGAAATAACAATTCCACAGGAAATGAAATAAAGAAAAATAGTACATAAATTAATGTATGTATTATATTTATTTAATTTTTAATATTACATACATAAATATATAAAATCTAATTAACATATTCCTATGGATACATAAAATTAAACTATTATAAGGTAAATTTTTTAAAACAGAATTAAAAAGTTAAAATAACATGAATTTAGTATTAGAATTGGAACTAAATCAACTCAAAATTCAACGTTTCTATTTTTTATTTTCAAAGATTATCAATTTTTCATAGGGGCACAGTTTTTCAAATTCAAAATATTTTCTGTATATGAAATTTGATTTTCATCTTTTCTAGAAGTCCATCGGGCGTGGGGAACACTCAATATGTGTACATATACTATAATAAATAACGGCATAAGGAAAACAAATATTATTTAGTACACATCTGTAAAGAATTGTGTTTTTATTTATAAATCAAAATAGTTCGTGAATGTGTTGGAGGCTATCTAAAAAATACACTTTTTTCGCTTCTCTGATGTTTCTAAAACAGATATTAACTTTACAACAATCAAGTTTAAACGGGAATTTTACATAGCCATTTTACAATTAGGGGTCAAATTAGGGTCTAGCATATGAATGATTACAGAGAAATGAATAATTATGTAATATAATTCTGTAATATGTATGAACTAAGCCAGAAATACAAGATTAGATATCCATTTATGATAAACCAAAATGGTTGTAAATATTAAAATAAGTTTTTTAAGCTAATAACCAGCCATACTATAATGGACAATTTTTTTTTATAGATTAACCATTATGATAATGTAAAATAGTAAATAAAATGTATATTCTGGTCTTTAATTGAATAGATATCACTTATAAATGTAAAACACGTTCAGATATCAAGTTGATATGTACTACTTTTGGATTTTGATTTCTCAAGTATACATTTATAAAGGAATATGCATTTTTTTAACAATTTACTTTTTTTCCCCCCCCCATTTTCTAAAGATCAATTGGACCTCTTATTGTAGAATGGTCCGACAGACAAATACAATTTTCTACGTAACAAATTAGCCCAAAAAACCACAAATAAATTCGTCGAGGAAGTTTAAATATGCGCTAGACATCTGCTTCAAGCACCATACTACGTATGCAATATTTGTTGTAAAAGGAAAGTTGTTTTATTAATTTCACACTTATCACAAAAGTCACGTATTTTCAGGACAAGTAATGAACATGATAACATTTTCAAATATGAGTATCGTGGATTATTGCTAATATAACTGAACAAATCTGTTATCACCATTGAGATTATCTATTATAATAAAACAATGTATTAATACTTGATAATAATAATAATTGACAATGTATTGTATTAGATTTTTAGGTATTAGATTTTAGGTATTAGATTTTTGATGTCGAGTTCCATTTTTTGTGAAAACATGTTAAAAACATGCATCAGGACTATACAAAGAGAGCGTAAATGATTGATACCATCACCTAACAACTTGTACAAATTAATATATACTTTACATGACTAATCGAAAAGTTATCACACTAAAGGCAATTACCGACTGACGAGTCGGTCAATAAGTTGATCACTGACAACCGAGTTGACCGACTTAGTTTTCCCGTGTTTAAAATGTTTTAGCGGCAATACACTGAGTTGCTCCAACTACACATCAAGTTGAAATACTGGCGACTGAGAACTAGCGGATCAAAACGCAAATCACCTACAGTTACATTGTTTTATTGTGAAGCAAATAAAGTTATCAATATAACAATTTGAAATTACACAATGCAGTAAATTGTTTATATTGCATTTTACCTATATATTTATAATTTTTCTATTTAATTATATATGACTAAATATTATTACTAACGACTGACAACTTGAGTTCATCAATTTAGTCGGTCAACTAGTTGTCAAGTTGGTAGTTGCCTCGTGTGAATGGTGAGTTGTAATTCTTATTTGTACGAATGAAAAATCGGTTGTTTTTTTATTTCCTTTGAATTCTTTTTGTATAATTATATAATTATAATAATTCTTTTTGAATTCTTTTTGTATAATACAAACAAAAAAACCATGTTAAATACTCCAGTTTAAGTTACAGAATTAAGATAATACTTTTTCTCAATACAATTACCTCAAATTGGTAATCTTCACATTGCATCAAATTACTACAGTTAATATTACACTAAACTTAAAATAATACCCACTAAAATATTTCAAAACAACAAGGTTCAATACTAGTCTTAGTAGCTTCTAGAAAATAGAAACCAAAATGATAAGTCATTGGTTTCGATTTCCCCAATGAGGGTTGGTAAAATACCAAATTATCTTCATCAACTTGACAGACAAACTCAAGAAGTTTTCGGACTATAGGATAGTTTGGATAGTTTTCTGCATTATCACAAAAAATATTAATTGATACGGTTGTGATGATATGGTTGTAATATCCCCATATTCAATACCACATATCAGAAGTTATTTAATAGTTTCCACAATTATAACGCCATCAATATTAGAAACAAAAATAACTCTATATATTCAATTAGGCATATTTGTATGTGAATTAAAAAACTACTCTTTGGATTATTATTATTGAAATTATTTAATAGAAGGCATTATTTTAGGTAACTTCAAATAATTTTTTTTAAAAACAACCTAAAAATACAATAAAATAATATATTTTACAGTTGAAGACGTTATATATTTTGAGAAAATGAAGCAATTAACACAGCAAAATCTGTCCATAATATAATATTTTAGATGTTTACAATGTATATATTATTTAAAAAAATATAGATGATCATTTTTTCAAAATATCAATGAAATATACTATTTAATGTACAATTGTAATATATCAAGTAATTTATTACAAATTAAATTAAATTTATAATAATTCCAATAATGTTTAATTGCACACCTTTTGTCCAATATCTACAGTAAATGTATTAAACACAATATCTTGAATATTAGACTACTAAATATAAGACAATATGAATGTATTTACTTCCTTTTTGGGTATTTTGCAATCCCTTTGCGACTACAGTTCATAGTATATACTGTATTAATATATATATATTATATATAATTGTGGGGACAACAGTTAATCAGCTAAACATTATATTCCGATTACAAAAAAGTGAGTTTGTGTTAATTTCTTCAGATCCGGAACTAAATAAATTTGATCGAACAACCCTCTATTTGAAGTTTATGCTTTAATACAGTAAACGAAGGTACCAGAAGTTTATTAAATTTAGTACATGTTAGTAGTATAGTAAGGGTCGATTCTGTCGCAGTTATAAATAGATTTATGAGTCATGGATCCCCCCTTACCCCCCCCCCCCCAATTTGTTTAAGTTCTTAAAGCTTTGATCAACTTATAAGTAGAAAAATCGAACTCAGTGACCTTGAATTAGTCGGAAACGAACTTGATTTTGTTCAATTTTTTTTCTTAAAATTCAAGTCTCTCAAGTACCAATTCCATATTGACACAATATTCATCCATGTCTTCCCTCGGAGTGTTGAAAATACAATCGAAAATTATTTTAGTCAGGTTAGCATCGCGATGATAGATGGGTTCGAATACAGCCTCCCTCATTTTAATGCGTTTCCCACCCTCTTCCTCCTTGTCAGTATGAAGCACGTGTATGTGGGCAGGTTCACTCAGTTGATAAATTTCAATCATGCGTGAACGCGCCATGCTGAAGTCCTTAGTTTGTTTGATTGTAGTAATGCAGTCCTGAATTGTGGGTATAACCGATCGTCGAATATATTTATTAAAGGTTACATGTGAGTCAACTCCATGATTAATCCGGGCACAGCTCTGACAGTTAGCGTTCATTTGACGTAGAGCCCAGGATTCCTTTAAAATCAATAAAGAACAATTTTTATGAATATAATTTTTTATTAAAGTATAAAATATCAGTAGGATGGAACAAATGCTAACATATAAGAAAGTTACACAGTAATACTTC
>JAUZND010055921.1:0-18810 GCA_034780555.1 Coelogynopora nodosa
GTTGAATTTGGAGGACGGTAAATGATTGAAATAGTTATAGGAGTTATCGAGGTAAGCTTGAGGACTAATGTAATCTGTTCGAAAGAAGAAAAATATGGTAGCACGACAATGGAGTAAGAAAAACAGTCTTTAAAGATGATATCAATACCGCCGCTTAATTTAGGAGTCGGACGCTGAACGGAATGGCTAAGATATCCTTTGGGAGTGATTTCAAATAAAGCCAGGTCTTCTGATGAGCGCTGCCAAATAAATAATAAATAAATAAATTGTCAGCTGTTACCCGCTTGTCAATTTTGATATTGCTGATGCTTTATCTATATTTATAATACTGCTTCATATATGCTACTATTGACTACTTCAGTTTATTCCTTTTAAATTTTGGGTTATTTCAATTCGTGTTTTATTTTAACTTGTTTAAACAATTAATTCACTCTTCCTTCGGAAATATTTAATATATTTAAAACTCTAGTAGTAAATATCAAAACAATTATTTATTGGAAAATGAGGGAGGAGAAGGCAGAAATGTACAAAGAAAAGTTTATCCGAAGAATGAAGTATTATTAAGGAGCTGGCTGACACAATGTTCAACCGTCGTAAACTCTGCCAACGTCGCCACATATCGAGTCAATTGCATCCCTATTTATTCTTATTACAATAAATATAATAATACATTTGTTCAGTATGAATAAGCAGCTTGAACAGATGGATTCTGACCCTGATATCATTGATAAATTGTGAAAATGTCTTTATCCTACAGTATCAGATGTTGTGACTTGTCCCCTTGCAGAAATATTAAATAATAAAAGCAGCACGGAATTTGAGCCAGATACGATCGTTAAATGGTAGAGATTTCTACCAATGATGGGATTGATCATCCTGCAGAATTATTTCATAATACAAGCAACACGGAATTTGAGCAGATGTTATAGATATATTGTGGGCATGTCCTTATCTTGAACAAATTACTTCATTATTAAATGATGCAATGGATCCTTCTGCAGAAATATTGCATGATGCAAGTAACAATTAATATCCTAATATTTTCGATGAAGTGCGCGAGACAATAAACATATTTATCGATTTGGTTTCAGATATAGAAGACAACATATAAAATATATCATACAATTAATATCGTAAATGATGGTGAACTCCCGTGTTCATTTCGACAACTAAAGACAACTTCAGGTACAGCTGATTCAATAAACAAATTTAAATGTGGACAATGTAATTTATATTTTCACTTTATCAAAATGTTGAACATACATATAAATTAATGTTTTCCTGATGGATTACCTATTATTCCTAAGAAAGTATATAAGCCACAACGCAGTCAACGCTTCCGGATTCAATACAAACGCTTAATTCCAGATGTCGAAGATATTCAACTGATAGAATTTTTTTGAGGATACTTCCAAATCGACTAGATAGCAAACAGGCTGTGCTAAAGTTTAAAAAGACAGGAGATCAATGCTTCAAGTATTCTGTGCATTAATATTAATTTAACAGAGATGACCGATATCTACATCAACAGTATGATAAATACAAGATAAATACAACTGGACAATTATTGTCTCTCCTGTGAGCGTTCGTGAAGCTTCATAATCATTTTGAGCTTCATAATCACAGTGTTTATCTAAATGTTGTTGAGTGAGATGATGAAAACGAAACCTATCCTTTAAAAGTGCTAATAGCTGCAAGAACATTATTAACAAAAACACCAGGCAAGGTGATGAATAAACCGACACTTTAGGATTCAGCTCATTATCTATCTAATGAATCTAAATTGATTACTTGGATGTCGCAAATTAAAGTCCATATCCAACTGATCCAATACAAACAAATTTGCGAACTCTGTCTGCAACTATTTAAATCTGAAAAACTGCTTTATGATCATCGTACTTTGTGCTACTTAAACCAGGTAATTACAATTTGTAAATTTACAAATTGCACTCAGAAAAACAACACATATGGTATTCATTAATTTAAGGCTATGTTAACATCTATCATATGTTGTATTATGCAGATATGGAGTGCAACTTTAAACAAAAACACTTTAGGTAATGCTGAACATAAACTGGCAGCTTTTGGAATGTTACTCGTACCTCACCCTAAACGTAAAGCTGCTTTAATAAAACTATACTACAGAGATTGTGTTGGTGAAAGTTGCATAATTGATGCTATTTAAGTTCTTGAACAATAGAATAGAGATGTATACATGTGGGAAAAAAACATTCTTATGAAAAAGGACACGAAAGAGTCATTCATTGTTATACAGTATGTATATTCAGTGAACAATTCAGGAATAGCTAGAGTTTTAATGTGCCAGCACATGACCATCTTACCAGTTGATACAAAGGTACAGCCTGCCATGTGTGCAATACCAAAATGCGACTTGACCGAATAGTTTTACCTATAATATTCTTTCATAATTTAAAAATATTTATTCAAATATTGTGTACCAAGCGACTTTAGGAAAAATTACGGAATGGGTGATTCCGCTTTCAAAGGAATAATAAATGGTTCTGATAAACGCGTTTTCGGCTGATAAATATTCAAATGTCTAATTTATTGGATATAATTGGATATAATAAGGATAACAATATGAAGGAGAATAATATTAGCATAATGTTTCAATTCAAGGATATTTTCTAATTTATGTGTGACTCACTGGATAATCTTGTCAAGAATCTTGCACCAACTGATCTTAAGCAAAATCTTCCAGCGATTCTTTCTTCTGGTCCTGATACTCTCATAATAGTGAAAGTTGTATTTCATTATACATATTTTTCTTCGCTCGAAAAAATGACAGAGCCTGCACGACCGCATTAACGAGAAGTTTTTGTGATGACCTAATGAGCCAGCAATGTTTAGAGGACGATTATGAGAGAGCTAAATATGCTTGACGAGAATTCAAATGTCGGAATTTCGGTGACTACATGCTGGCATATTGAAACGTTATATGCAACAATTGACTGATGTTTTGAGGCATTCCGCAATCTTAGTTTGAATGAATACAAGTTGGACACCGCATATTTTGTTTTTGCAACCAACATGTTTTGGCAATTTGATTTTAAAACGACAAAGGCTAAAGTGGAGCTACTCACCTAAATCGACATGTCAAAATTTATTATGAGTGGAACACAAGATGGAAATACATTTGTAAAAAACATCATGAGAGACAGCATATTTTCACAGACTTGGAAATCAATAAATTGGAACTTGCAAATAATGATTTTAACGTTAGTGTTGAATATATGTGTGAATTTCACTTGGTATATCCACCACCTATTCTAGATATAAGTGAGGATCTATTATTTGCAACTGCAAAAGGCTGTATAATCTATCTGGTGTACTCCATTCATGAAATCGCCATATAAAAATATATTCTAAATGGGAAAATAGGCTCATATACAAGGGTACGAAAAAACTCCTCGCTTACACAAATAAAAAATTAGAATTATGTTTGTCACTAAAAGATGTTTCAGTTTTATCTGAAGCAAGGAATGGTGCGAATAAAAAGATATCGTGTGCTACAATTTCATTAAGAGCCATTTTTCAGGGATTATATACAATATAAAATAAAGCAGACAGGAGACAAAGAACAAGTATGAAAAATACTATTACAAACTAAAGTAACTCTCTGTTTGGAAAGAAATTTGAAAATCCGCGAAAGAGAATCCGCGGGTGATACATATTCATTTTGCTACGAGTATCTAAAATAATTGTAGACGAAGTGTTTTTTTTCAAATGCTTCAAGATGGACTTCTGGACTCATCCAATTTCCCAAAAGATTACTAGCTGCTGAAGTCGGTATATGACAAAAGGTGTTGTTGGAAAGATGAGTGTACAGGCAATCCCCAAAAAGAATGGATATTTCTTTGACCAAAAGCATATAAGCCTCTTATCACAAAATAAATTGGAACATAAGGTTGTTCCAATACATGTCGTCAAGAATATTCTTACTCATAATTCTTACATACTGATCAATACTCGTAATCACAATATACGCCGTTACAATACAATAAACGCAGTTTGTCATTATTTAAAGAAAAAAGTAAATGGGTCTGTGTGAATTGCGGTCTTCCATATGGTAACCATCAATAGTCCGGTTTTTATCGAATACGCTCCTCAAACACACAAACACACAGACAAAAAATCACTCTACATTCACCACCACGAAGTGAAACATAATCTGTGACTTGTACAATTTGTATTTATATGAATTTGTATTAGTAAATCACAGACTTTCATCTTGTCTTTAATTTGTCTTTTTGGACTATACTCACCTAATGAGATCATAATAATATTGAAACAGGAGGAAAGTCTATAAACAAATGTTATTGATTGTAATACATAGTTATATAAATCATAATTATATTTGGTTATAAAGAGACTCGTTGAATAGATTATTCATCAGGTGAAGACTCAAATGAAAGCGAAGATGATCAAATAGATTTTCCAGATACAAACTTGGGCAGTCCTTTAACAGTCCTTGGGTAACCCATTAAACGGCAGTGTCCTAAAATAGGACAGTACTTAACTTTTTATAACTAAAAAGTTATAACTACTTTTTTCAACGTTTTTTCTTTAGAATGTCAAGATCAGACCTTAAATTTACTGAAAACACAAATTGTTCATATCAATGGAAGCAACAAAAAAATATTGGAGGCTCTAATTGTGCAATTTACATCCTCTACAGATATCTGATTATTGGGCCAACTGCATTTTTTTCTGGACAAACCTGGTTTATGAGACCACATCTAAAATAGTAAAGAGATATATATAAACTTACCAAAGCAATTTTCTAGACCTTGCATGCATTACAGTCTACTTACGTCCATCCGCAACGTATCGTCTTATTTATAGGACACTGCCTATAAAACGAAGAAAGTGATTTTTCAGCAAAAATTTTATTTGTATTTTTTTCAACCAAAATTAATCTAATTATCAACTGGTTACATCGATCACATGATAAAAATATTTCAAATCAATCACTGGCGGTGGTAGCCCTCGAAGCACGACTTGCATAGCGTCACATTGCATTTGACGCAGAACGAAAGTGGTTTCTTGGTGCAGCCAGGCCCTTGACACCGCCGCCGCTTATCTCGGATCTGCATGAAGTGGCCGCGGTTGTCGTAGCGCCCATCTCCCGGTCCCGGCTGGGCAGCGAAACGATCTGCCTGCGCTCGTTGACGGGAGAGAATGGAGGGGTTCCCGTGGGTTTTCTTCATGAAGGTCCCAGCAACTTCTCGCGTGAAATTGAAAAGTGAGATTTGGTTGTCCGCGTTGGCCAACTTGAACATCTTCCAGGAGTTTACCAGAGCCATCTGAATGGCGCGAGTTATGAGAGGGAAATACCATTTTTTCCCGCGGATTGCGATGGCGTAGTGGGAGGCTAACCAGTCCATGTGGTCGACTCCTCCCATGTACTTGTTGTACTCAGCGATCATTTTCGGCTGCTTAACCTTCACTCGCTGTTTCGATTTTGAGCAGTAGCGATTGACGTCGACAAGAGGTTTAACAGACGAAACGTTGGTCGCAATGTGGACCATGCTGTTGTCGTTCCACTTGACCATCATGAGCTGGTTCACGGAGTTGAATTGCGTGCTGTGGAGCCCGCGCTCCTTCTTCAGGGCCTTGTCGCTTTCGAAAGGAGCTCCTTTCGTGCGATTCGCTCGAATGGTCCCGGACGCTTTGACATCCATGTCACGGAGTGAGACGAGGAGCGAGAGACTTGTGAAGAGGTTATCGAAATATAGTTCCTTCTCTCGGGGATCGTCGATCTTGTCCATGAGCTCCATCACAATGCCGCTCCTTACCCTGATAAAGGTAGAAGGAGTACACGTAGCCGTCAGAACTGCACAATGCCCAGAGTTTAAATCCGAAGCGAATAGGCTTTCCTCTAATGAATTGCTTCAGTCCGTGATGACCGTAATATTTCACGATCATCTCATCGATGCAGAGGTTGTTATGGAAGACACCGAATTTGAGGAAGTTATCGTTCAGCTTGTCGAAGAGCTTCTTAACCTTGAAGGACCAATCATCGGGGTTCAATTCATTGTTGTTGGCGCAGTGGAGATACTGTTTGATCTTTAGAAAAGCTTTCGACGGCATGGCCTCTTTTACGCATTGCACTTCGAGGTCCTCGTCTCTGTTCCAGTAATGTTCCTGGGATGGCAGCCGATGATAGCCTGTAAAGATCAGAATGCCGAGAAAGGCTTTCATCTCGTCTTTCGTGACGCAGAAGATGGGATCGTTCTTCATCTCATGAGCATAACGATTTGTCTCTTCCACTAAGATGTCGATGCATCCTGAAAAAACCAATTCGGATAACTGGACGGGCGTTAGTCCATCCAGCCGATTTTCCAGCTCAGGAAGCCGTTGGACATGTGAGTCCCCTTCCGCCGGCTGATGAGTGAGGCGGCCCTCGAACGACTGTAACTTGGGATCTTTGGCTTCTTTGTACTTATTGGACCAGGGGCAACCACGGGCTCCTTCCTCTTCCTCCGCCTCGTCTTCCAAGTCTGATTGTGATCCCTCATTTGGCACGTGCACCTCCACTTCTCCAGGGACGTCTGTAACTATGACCTCTCCACCCAATTCAGTATCATCACCTTCGTCGACATCACTGTCACCTGAGTTTTCGGGCGGGAGAACGATCAGATCAGCGTCTTCATAATCTTCTTCTTGAATGGCCGCGACGGCCTCTTCCAAGGTGAAAAATCGGCGGGTGCTCCATGTAAGACTAAGCGAGAAGCAGTCAAATTTATGCTAAACTCGATGCTCACTCAATATGTATATGGCTATTTATATGACTAAGTGAGAAGCAGTCAAATTTATGCTAAACTCGATGCTCACTCAATATTTATATGGCTATTTATATGACTAAGCGAGAAGCAGTCAAATGGATGCTAAACGATGCTCAATCAATATACGATGCTTTGGTATGCCTGCATTCACTAAACATATAATCTCTCTTCCCTACTTACAATATAATTGCGCGTCAAATGGATGCTAAGCGATGCTCAATCAATATACAATGCTTTGGTTTGCCTGCATGCACTAAACATATAATCTCTCTTCCCTACTTACAATATAATAAATATTTATATAGCAATAAGCGGAAAAGGTAACGCAGACGCTGTGTCTCCGGCAGTGTCATATTTATAGGACATCAAAAAATATATATGAAGGGATTATCGTAATGTTCTGAAACATTGGGAATCTTTTAATTAGAATATTTTAGGTTCGGTAAAATTAAAATTTTGAGAAAATTCAACCTGGCTCTAGGGGTGCCGGTTAATGGTATTTAATTATTGACAGCAGTTAATGATATACCGAAGGAATTTCAAATGTTATATAGAAGAATTTCAGACGACAAACAAGGTACACGTGAAGAGAGAGGATATTCAACCTACTTTATTGAAGAGGTGGCAGTCCATTTCCGAGTAAAGTATATTTGAAAAGAGATTCCAATTTATTGTTTGTGTAATAAAATAAAGAAATGGAGCAGCAAGTCATCCAGCAACTAATTGAGCTATGGCAGACTTTTATAATGCAGATAGCGCTACAATCGAACCAACGATGAGAAAGTGGATTGGATAAATAATAAACATACTTTGCAATTCTCTTTATATTGATATTATATGATCATGGATAGACGTTTTAAAATAGGAAGTGAAATGTCAGTTGTTGGTCCTTCACAATGTGGCAAGAAAGTTTTTGCTCCAAATTCACTAAAAGTGCATCGCTACCTATTCACGACATCTATTACACACATTCATTGGTATTTTGGCATTTTACAACCAAATGTTCTGAAACAACTCAAGTCGAAGATGTCCGGAGTGGAAATTAGCATGCATAATGGCTTGCCTGATAATTACAACAATATTAAAAGAGGAAATGTGGTCATTCTCGATGTAGGTTAATCTTAAATGGATTGAATTCAAGGTTATTTCGAAATAGATTAATGTTGTCAAGACAACACTAAGTGCTGCAACATAAAAGGAACTCGGGCTTTTCTCTAGAAAACGCCGTTAAGCAATGTGGTTTTCTCCTCATACATCACAACAACCTAATCGAAAATCGATCAGTCTACTGTATAGTCAACGTTCTAGAGCTCTATCAATGATAATTAATAAGAATAAAGACGACTAAGGTAATTTGTGTATTGAACTTAAATTCACTTCAATTGACACATTGACTCCTTTATTTCAAATGATTATAAATTTCAGATTGATAATTAATAGGTTTGGATGTCTGTAAGAGCCCATCAATTGATAAATAAAATGTATGTTAGATCTTATATACATAGTATTGCTAATATATGCATAATGCTTAATTTACTCAATTGTTATTCACTAGAAACCAATGAAGTGGATGCTGTAAATCTCAAAGTCTTAATTAATTGCTCCAATGCCTGTTACGAAACAAACTCTCTATACAAAAAACCGGAAATTACTAGAACGCCTTTATTACGACGCACAGTTGACTGGTTCTTACGGAAGCGTCAAAGACTGACCACTGCATCAAATCCTTACAAGATCCAATTGAGAAAATGGTTACAGAGTCAATTCACATACACCCTAAACAGACGAGCCTTGGAAAAATACCCGGTTAAATGACATGAGGGATGGACACGCAACATCAAGCTGATCTAGTAGAGATATAATATTATGCTAGAGAGAATAATGTGTATCGATACATGTTGACATTGATTGATTTATTTTCACACTAATAAATAGTAAATCAGACGACGATACAGAAAAATTACTAAAGATATTTTTTTTAAATAATAAAATTTAAAATATTTACAAACCGATTATGGAAAAGAGTTTCAAAATAAGCCTGTACCTGAATATCTTAATTTTAATTATACTAGAGTGTAACAATTTAGTATTGCAAGTCCAATGAAATCGCCCTTTATTTGAGCGTTGTAATCACACGTTGAAAGATTGTATGTGGCGTATGTTCACACAACAGGGTTACTATAAGTGGTTAGATATTCTTTTGAAATTTGTTCACTCTTATAATAACTCACCACAACGAAGTTTAAAAAACAAACCGCCAAATGAGGTAACTACAGAAAATGAAACAAATGCATAGCTATAAATGTATGGAGGGAAAATGAAATAGAAGAAGATGAATTAACCTATGTGAAGGTTGGGGATCGGATTAAAGTATCTAAAGCAAAACAAAGATTTGATAAATGATACCTACCAAACTAGACAATAAAATATGTTTTTATCAACTTAATCAATAACAAGTTTTTGCCAGTTATGTATTAATTGATTATGAACAAAGACAATTTGCATTGAATCGAGAGGCTGATTCGCACACGTGTTGAAGGAAACGACTGATAAGCACTGGTCAAGTGGAAAAGATATAAAGACCAAGAATGGATACCTAATAAAAACATATTCTATGGAACTAAATGACGACAGTTTTTATATTAAACTACCAAGTAATGTGGTTAACTCAGGTAATTACTTTGAACGAATATAGAGATTGTGAAGTTGGACTTGTAGAAATGCAATTCGAGGACAATAAAACATTTACTAATGATGAGTGTGTGGCTTTACATAGAGATACATATCAACTTGCTGTAAAAAAGTTGGCAGGACATTTGTTGACTTTCCCGAATACTGTCCAAAACAAAAAAATATTTTATTTTAACATGACATGAAGATATTATGTGTGTAATGCTGCAGAGTTATCAAAGACAGTAACTCTATCTGATTGAATTAGTGAATTCATAACCCTACTTCACTGTGATGGTCATTTTCAAATTAAATAAATAAAGAAAGACGACAGAATGCTTAGTAAGCTCTTGCCTGTATAGTATGATTTCAGGGACGAATTAATGCTACCCAAGAAATTCTTGCTTTGGTTTGGAAGGCACCGTCTTATTTTGTCGCCATAGAAAAGTTAAAGGATATAGTGATTGAGTTTGACAAACATGGATCAATAATATGTGCTCCGCTAAGTGAAGGCAATCTTTGGCAGGAACTGAACTTTGCAAAGGGTCTAAGAAATGCCATAAACATAATCGTAATAACTGATTTTGATCGAAGGCAGAAATTATTCACCATCGAAACGTCATCACAGACTTCAAGACTGCCGGTAACTGATAAAAGTTTTGTGCAATTGGGCGGTTATTAGTGTGATTACAGGTGATGATTTGACGCAGCTTACGTCGCGAGACTTTCTACTCTACTTTCTATTTAAGGGTGTCTACTCTGTAAATAATATTCACTACATTGGACGCTATCTGCATTATTCCAAACAGTATTCTAAACCGATTTGTTTTATATTGAACACTGATACAAAAAATTTGTCTGGTCAACATTTGTTAGCCATTTATATTGATCATAATAAAAATGTTGATGAAGTTTTTGATAGTTATGGAAGCATACCTCCTTCACACATTCAGCGTTAGTTAAACTTATACACACGCTTTTAGTATTGTTGAAACTATTGCATACAAAGTATTTGTATTTTATCTACCCAATGCTGTGCATTCTGTCTGTATTTCACCTCTCTCTGAGATTTGTCCGATTTTGATAGTGTATTTCCTAATAGTAATGATATTATTGCAATACATTTTATTATCAAGTTATCCAAATCAACCTTGTTGGACAGTACATAAGCTACTGCTCCTCAAAAGACACTACTGTAGTAGTGAAGTGTATAATTTTGTTGCAATATACTTGTTATCCACCCTCGTTGTTGTACTTCCACTTATTAAAAGTTTTTAAAATTGTAAAAGTGTTTTTCGGTTGAAATACATGTATTGTTTTAGTTTCTATGTACAATATGTCGTTTTATGCAATAGCAATAAACTTACACATTCAAAGTAATTCATTCAGAAATGGTAGGTAAAAGTGTCTACGCACAATTACTCACAATAACCACTTTTTTAGTGTGAAAAATATTGACATGGAGTCTACTCAGTAATTTTAATCGAATAGCAGGAATTAGTTCAGATTCGTACAATATAGCGGGTTAAAATGTATCCATTGCAAATTGATATAAGTTGATGGAATTCAAGGCTAGTTGAAGCACAACAGTTGATGGTCGACGAGAAACAGTCAAGTCTGAAATGTCCAAAATGTGTAATACATCCTCACAAATTGTTGCAGATGCTCCAAAACTCATAGTTCGTATTATTCCTTGTTTGAAAAATAAAATAGTTGAATTCTTGTAGCGTAACCAAACCCCCAATTGCGGACCTGTGGTATAAATGTTGAAATCATAATGAAATACTAGTAAAAGTATCAATATTTTCAAATAACATTTATTTCAGTTGTTGTCATTGAACGGAAAATATTCGGTTCACTATACGAGGCGACGTCTGTTTCATATTCATTTTATGATATAAATGATTTGGTTTGGTGTACTGCTATATTTTTAATAATGAAATAGTCTAACATATTTTAGACAAAAATAAAATGTCGTCAATTGGTTAAGTACATTTAATTCGATTTGAACCCCCGTGGATATTACCATCTAGTGGATTTTAAGTCCATCGTCTTAACCGCTCGGCCAACTTAGCTCGTACTATCTTGTGTAGACAATTGTGCTATTATAATTGTTTAAAAATAAATATTTTATAAGTAACATAATTTGTTGATGTCAATGCGTATCGATATGACTACAAACGGATGGTCAAACTTACTCTTGCTCGTATGTAATGAACTTATGAAACAATGTTTTATATTTCATGGAAATGTCTCTAATACAAAACTTTATATTTTAAATAACTTAATGAACTATTTAAAAATGCAGTTATTGTGGAAGTCTAAAATGGAAGCTGTTTGTGCCATTGCCCGCACTTCATTCGCTGAATCACCTCTAGTGGCGTTCGATAGACATATTCATCACTAAATTCTACCAACCTTAGAGAACTGCACTGGTGCCCTGTTTAGACTTACATCAGTTAATGATGCATAGAATCATAGTACGATTTTAATCGCTGAAAAGTGCAAACCGACTCATATTCGACTACCATATGGATCGATCTCTAGGAACCTACCGTTAAACCTATCTACAAGATGGAACAGTTTCTGATTTAATTATTATTTACTTATTTTCAGGGACGTATCTAATGTGTCAATTATTGGGAACTATCAAATTTGTTCTGAATAGTTTGTCCCTTTATGAAAGCTTAACTTCTATGTTTGTAAATAATTAATAATCACTTTATATCACAGAGATAATGAACTCCAACATTAGGAGACAAAAAGTCATGAACAAACTTTACTTTGATTTCCTTAATCTAGAAGTTGAGTGTATCAATTGTAACAAATATATGTTCTAAATATTGTCAATTGACTAACATTTTGCTTTTTTGTATTTATACTTCAATTTTGTTTTGACTATATTACATCTCTGTGTTTTGTTAAATACACAACTATGCAATATATTTCGACTTCTTAATGATATTAGAAAACAATATGTGTAAATGTAATTTAATGAGAAATTATCATTTTTACTTTACAAAATAGAGTTTTAATAATCATTAGGTAGTGCAGGACACTACAATTTTTCACACAATTGACAATGTAGAGGCATTTTCGTTCCGCACTATCCCCAACATGGTACCCAATCTTTTTCAAGATCTCTAAAATTAAATCAAAATAAATCAAAAGCTCATAATTTAAAAAGACTATTATGTAGTTAACTATAATTAGTACGTTATTAGCTTTGTTTCATTTTCATTGACATTAAAAACATTTGTTAAAGGCAATTATAATTTCAACATATGTACAAATAAACAAAATAAAGATTACATAATGAAATGCATAATGAAATTACTTAAACAAATACATATATTTGGATAGTTATATTGTCTAATTGATCTATTATTACAATTATCTTACATATTAATTGTTTATTGCTTCTTTGCCTTGATGTTGCACACTAATCATCATCATCATTTTCTTCTTTCTCTTCCTCCTCCTCTTCTGTTGACTGGTCCATATCATGCTCGATTTGCCTCCTTAGATCGTATTTTATAAATTTGTAATAGAACACCATATTAGTATTATTGTTGCCGTGGTGACTGCTAGGTGGGTCTCACTTTTTTACCACTGCTGTTATCAGAGAGTTGTCGCAGACCTATTGCGACCCTGGATTCGAAAGTCCTTGTCAATAGGTAGGATTTCCTAATTTATTCTCCAATATGCTTGATCTAATAAACACTTGCTGTTTTGACTGGTCCCACAATGTCCATATCACATTGAGCATTATGTCGATGCTAGCTCCTTTCTTCGCGATCCCTGTAGAAAATGGATTAGCGTTTCCAATAGTAACGTGTTGCAAACCGTTTCCCCGTCCGCATTATCCATCACCATTTTAGACATCTTGTTGACTCTACAGTAAAGTATTAAAATAAAATGTTAAGTCAGGAGAGAACGCCAAGTAATTGCAAATAGGATCGTTTATGGCAATAGATGGAAGTAGAATACATTTTAGGTACGAAAGCTTCTCTATTTATACTTTGTTTAGGTAATAATATGCGGGAGGGGGGGGGGGTTTCATATGTTATTTAATTTAATTTTATAACTTAGGGTTGTCCTATTTATGTTGTTTATTTTAAATTTGATAAGTTGCAAGGGTGGGTATGGTGGTCAATAATGGTCACAAAGGTTAAAAGGTCCATGTGCTGCCCAATTTTCCCAATTCTATACTACTAGTATATTAATCACATTATATAGATAATAAAGCATTTTTTATAACGTTATGCTAATCAAGTCACGTAAAATTGTAAAATTTAACAAAACCCCCAAATTAAAACGTATAGGTCTTTAAATAATCTAAGTATAATGATGAAATAAAATAATGTCTTACACGATCAAGCATGAACCCATCAAAATTCGAACTTATTTGTTGGGGTGCTATCATAAATCCAGTTGGAATTTCATTCGAAATTCGATAAACTTTTATGTCTAGTTCATATTGGTCTCCGGAGCTTTGAATTTTATCCAGTTGACTCATTTTAATTTTTGTAAGTCGCCGATTCTTGAAAAATTCTCTATCCGGAATTAAAATGCTTGTGTCCAAGTGTACGACAAAAGGGTCTTTTGTAAGCGCCTGAGTGTGAAAGTTAGTCTTAATTTTCATACGTATCGAAGAAAAGGGGCATTCTAAAAATAAATTTGTTTACATTGATTAACTTTAGGCGACTAATACCGAAGTTTTTTTCACTTTTATGCAAGAATCCTGCAATTGTTTGCACGAAAAAATATTTCACTTTCCCGGCCCGCAGGGATCCTGCACAAGATTCTCATAGGGGTTGCGCAAGTAAAGAAATCCCATTCTTCCCCCTAAGACTACTGCTAAGAATCTTAGGTGAAGGCACAAGAATCGTGTATTTTATGACGGAATACCACAGTATAAGAATCTTTCAAAAAGACTTTGATAGATTTAATTTCAGCTTTTAAAAATAGTGAAATTTATACAAAATTACTTAACACATAATACACAGTTTTTAAAATAAAGTTCCATGTATCCAAAATAACCACATTTCACAATTAGTCTTAATCGTAAGGGTCCACTGTAAGCGTCATAGTATTAAAGTTTGTCTTAATTTTCCTATGTATTGAGGAAAAGGGACATTCTAAAAATTGAATTTTTTAAAATTTGATTCACAAGAATTTTTGCTTCAAGAATCCTGCAATAATCCTTTCTTTACAAGAATATGCTTACAAGAATACCAATATAAATTTTGCAAAAATTGACGAAGTTAATGTTAAATTGGTAAGTGGATATCATTTGAGCTTTTTAAAGTATTCGCGTTTATACATTATTTTTCAGATAATGTATCGTTTTTAAAATTTATTACATTGACTTGCTGTGTTAGCATAAATGTGTGAAAATCCTATTTAAAATAAATTTAACGTATACTTGTATATTCATTTCGTAATATGTTTGGAAATGATTTGATCCAAAATATTTGAAACTTAATTTAGAAAATATAAATTTACCACGTGTTACTGTTTGGTGCAGAATACAAATTACGGTCTTTTTGGTCAGCTCCACTTTCACTTTAATGGTACTTACATCATATTTAAAATGATTATTTCATTAACTAGAGGAAAAACCATTTATCATTTTCGTGACATTCATTAACCATTATTTCTAACAAATTATTGGTTTCTTTTACAATTGATCTTATTGGATAACAGGACCGAAAACAAGGAACAAGAAATTGAAGTTCCAGTATTGATATGGGAATTCTTACTTAATTAGATTACCACTAAGAATATTATAATGTTGATCTTTATTGGTTCCTAATGACTGATTTTAACAAGGTAAATGTTGTTTTCTGCTACTTTGAGCTCTTTGATTTTTATGATTTCAGGATAATTGGAAGTTAAACTTTAGAATCGTGTCAGCTCAAACTTTATGTTTTTCTATGATGTATTTTAGTGAGTTAAATCATTTAATCTACAATAGTTGTTACTTAAGTCGATCTAATATTTATAGTACATATACATTTTTTGCAATTAGTAGATTACAGAATACCCAACGGTCCTCAGTCAAAAAGCCTGATGCAGATATTGATTAGTTTTGTTAAAATTTGAAAATTCTATGTTTTATACATAATCACATGGAAGGGTTTGGACACATCACACGGTAACATATAAACAAATAATTGTACCAGTTTCACAGTGAATGCACGTCAACTGGAATTGAAATGGAACACTTGTAACTAATACACAAATGTTTACTTATTATTATTAATATAATTAATTTATACAGATTTTGTTATATTGATATATTTACCGGTTTGGTTTAATTATCTGTTGTTTTTATAAAAAAAATAATAATATGCTTGCATTTCAGACCTTTTACAATTTCCAAGTAAGTAAATGTATAATTTGTAAAAATTTTTTAATAATTTTGATATTTTTTGCAGCTTAGTAATGCTACAGTCATATTTTAATATAAATGTAATTCTAACAATTCTATTAAAAAAATATTCTTTAAAAAAATTGCACTTTCGAATTCACCTCACAAATATTATTTTTTATAATTAATAAAAAATTCCATAATAATATATAATAATAATAATTCCAATTCACCCCGGTTTAACGGTAATCAACGACATTTTTTCATCGGTTAAAAAATTAATAATTGTAAATTGATTAAAAAAATTGCTAAAAATTCAATAATTGTTGAATTGAATATTGAGTGATTGTTTCATAATAATCTGCGTATTTGCAAAATTAAGCTTGAAACATATAAAGTATAAGGAATAATTTGAAAACCCGTTTTATATATTGGTTATATTAAAAAAAAAAAAAATGTTTATCAAAAATCAACAGAAGAATTGATAAAGTTGGATATTTCTGAAATTAGGACTAATAGTATTAGAAAACAACTTTTATCCGTTGATATTGAAAAGTAGGTAACCGAAAAATCAATACATAATTTTGAATATTATTCTGAGTATTATGTTCAATGTTTCAAATCAAATCGAAAAAGACATCCCGCTACACAACCGATTTCTACGGTTTCAATTTCTTGATTTATGTTTTTAATAATGCAGAGTGTGACATAAAGCTTATAGATTTAAAACCACTCTTTCTGTGCTGCAGTGAAATGATTAAGGAGTGAACGTACTTTTTTCTTCAGCACCGTCAACTACAATTATTTTTGCAAATCTTTCCGTGCGTTTACCAATTATAACTTTATCAAAAGTATTCTTATGATTTCCGACACATTTTTGAAAGTAATCTCCAGCTGCTGAAAACATAAAATGTAAAAAAATGTTATAAAAAATATATTGCTCTTTGTCAATTAACATAACATTACATAACATTACGTAACCTTGTAGGTATATAACATGTCTAAGTCTGTGATTGGCTATGAGTATATTTATTCTAGTGCAATGTTGAAATAGGAACAAAAATAAAATATTTGATATAAGTCATTGTGCCATTTAGTGAACGGTTCATACAGAATATGGAAAATATTATAGTGAACACTAAGGAACCTGCTTCAAATATTAAATGTATGCTTAGTCATAAAGTGCAAGATGCTTAATTAGGAAATAAACCATTGTTAGGTTTGAACCCTTAATTCAATACGAATATAATAATACACTTAATACAAAAATTATATTAATAAAAAAAAATGTATCCATCTAGTCGGGTCAGTCTTAATGATAAACAGTCTTAACCATTTATTTACATATATATATATGTATGTTATTTAGTTAATAAGTGATGTCAATTTAGACGAATTACTGGTTAAATTACAACTTGGTGTGAAATTTCAACAGTTGAAACAAAATACAACAATTCCGATGAATGTAAAATTTTGAGTCATAATTGTCATTGTATCGTTATCGTCATCATCTTCTCGTTAGCTTACAAAAGTGTGTTTACTAATGAATCCTTCAGTTAGAAGGAGTTTATGTACATCCTGATTGCCACGGAGCTAGTTGAACATGTGTCACCAAAGTGTTTTAGCTTATTCATAATATCTGAAATATCTGACACACAAACTTTTTTAAAAACGACCAACAACTCTGGAGATGGATACATGTACAAAACCAAGCTCAAAACAGATTAGGCAACTATTTTTTTCAATTCCATAGATATGGTCAGCGGTATCATAGCCAGTGAGCGCGTGAAATCTTTCCAAATCTGTTTCATGTTTTGGGTAAATGGTCACAGGTTCGAATTTAATCTTCCATCGTCGATCTCTATAGCGCAAGATTATGAGACTATATTTTCTGAAGTATGTTACCTAGAGCAGTGCAACCACCAATACAGTTTTGTTACAAGAATATAATATGCATGGTATGTTACCCAAACGACTCATTTTACAGTGTACATGATCAAAATCTTTGCATGAGTAAACAAAATACTTTGTAACTTGTGGGTATTGAATAAAAAGTTGAATTGATGAACAACCTTTGGTGCAGGTTAGAGCTTGAGGTTGTATTTTGTTTTAGCCTTTATGGAATTTGTGAAATTTTAGAGGCCTATCATTTTTATATTATATTATATTATATTATATTATATTATTATATTTTGTTACTATCTATTCACGAATTGCTGTTAGTACATTTAGAATGAAACATTATTAGAACTATTTTAATCACTTTAGATCACCTTTCCGAACAACGATCACCATAACGAAAGTTTTTTTTATGTTACGATACTGGTTGGTCAATATATGTGCTGATTTACGTGATTTAATCGTTTCAGAAGTTTTTGTCTCCAAAATAACATCATCCAGTTAATGAATGAGGGTTTACTTGCTTGTTGTGAATTGCAGAGAACCACAGGTCTTCATTAGGCTTGTATATGATCGATACATTGTCATACATCTTCATATACAGTTCTTCTGATGACTTCGTAATATGATAAGCAGGCGGATTAAAAGGAGTTGCTTGCTTGCTTTCAAGCTGACTACTTTGAAAAATGCCCTAAGGCTGATACTTTTCCATCAATCATGCCATCCATAAAACATATACTGTAGAACGTTTACAATGTGTGACCATTAGTCGATTATTATGTTCAATAGCGGCCATGTTGGATTTAGTGACTATCTACTGTATAATTGAAACAATTGCAAACGAGTGGTTTTGAGTCATGTAATATGCAAAGTTCACCCACCTTTAATTATATATTAACATATCTCTGAAGCAACAATTGAAATAAAATCTTTTCAATTTGTCATATATGAATATTTCACTTGAATTGCAAAATTCACAAAAGTGCATCGCCGTGGCTATCAATGAATCAAAGCTATCCTCTTCGGTCATTGACGGAGAAGTCTCAATCGACGGTT